>OMPJ01010573.1:15739-35460 GCA_900312935.1 Carapus acus
CCCCCCCTCCGCCCCACATTACCATTTGGCTTTGTGTGCTCGGAGCAGAGACGATGTGGGCCTCATTCCTCTGGACAGAGAGAGGGATCAGAATGTTTTATTAGCAGAGGCCCCAAATCTCCATAATAATCAGACGCAATGAACAGTTTGACGTGGGGAAAATATGAGTTTTGACATGCAGACTTGTGAAGAAGTGTTTCGTGAAATTGTCTTTTTTGTTTTTGTCCCCGCGTGACCCAGACGACAACTGGGAAAACAGTGCAAGAACAGTGACCACAGTTTGTTTTCCCATCCAGGCCGTTTATGTAACCCTTCACCTTCAGTCACACGCTGCACAAACAGCTGATTGGAGACACACCGAGACATTTAAAGCGTCACGCTTGGAACATGAGGTTTGAGAGAGGCACTGTAGATTTATCCAAAACATCAGCCTTCATCAGCTTCAACTTGAATATGTACTACAGACAAATATTCAATCCAAGCCACATAAACACAGATACCACATGTTTTAATTCAGTAACTATGCACTGCGACCGCACTCTGACATTATTCTTAATGTTTTTTGCCTAACTGTACTGTCCAGAAAACCTTGGCCTGCACAGCCAAATGCATCAATGTGCCACGAACACACGTGTTTTTGTTGTGTGTGATCTGATGACGACAACAAATGATCAGTTCTAACATGTTTAACAATTCAAGCAGCGATGGATGCTATAGCAAAATTTGGTGCCGTATGGCAGATACTGATATTTTTTGATTATGAAGTTGGATGCTTTGAAAATTGCTGAATCTGAAAACATTAGATAGCATTTTTGCGCTTATGATTACTTTAAGTGCCTTTGGGCAAAGTTCATAAGTGAATACACGGTATTTCATCATTTGTATGTTTTTGTTTTGACAACAATAGAATGATAGAGTTGAACAGTGGGATCGGGAAAAGCACGTTTCCCTTGAAAATGCGTCAAAATTGTGAATATCGATACTTAAACATGAGAATCGATCCCAATAAAGAAGTATTTTTGCATCGGAGGCAATCGATATTTGTATCGATCCGGAAATCATAAATCATAAAATGCCTTACAAAGTTTGACGCGCCCTCGTGAGAAGCGATGGAGAGAAGTAAGTACTTCATTTGAAATGAACAACTTTTTGATATTTTAGGAGAGTAGTAGGGCAAAGTTTGGTGCCTCGGTACCTCTTGGCGTAGAGTAGCGGCGATATGAGCGCTGATTGGCCGCAGGTGTGCGTGATGAGCCGCGCCACATGTTCGACGCTGCGTCCCTCCTGCGCCCTCAGCGGAGACTTTCCCGGCTCCTCGCCGCCTTGGTTGTTTAATGATGGAAAAACAAAAGCAGAGGTGCGACGCTCCCGGTCTCCTGCGCCTGGTCCTGCTGCTGTTGGTTCTCTTGGCCGACACCTGTCCTCCGGTTCGATCCGCCACCGCGCTGCGCTACCTGGGAGACGCGGCCCGGCACCCGTATGGCAGCATCTTCTCCCCGCTGCTCAAAGCCCTGTCAGAGCACGGGGGCGCCAGGTGGAACCCGAGCCCGCGGAAGAGGATCAAGCCCGATCACAGGTACATCAAATATCTGACGGAGGTTTACGAGAGGTCCTCCCGGGTCCTGCGCAGCGTGGACGGCAGCAGCTACAACACCGTCCGGCTCATCAAGCCCCAGGCCGAGTGCCTGCCAGCCAGCAACCGAGGTGAGGGTTCCAGGGCCTGGACTCACATGTGATCACAGCAGGGTGTTGTTCCAAGCTGTCATGATGATGTCCCCTTGTTTTGATCGTTGTTGATCTCTCTCTTGGCCTTTTCTGGTGTGGAGTCGGTGTTATTATTTATTCTGTATTTCCGATTCCTATAAATAGCCCTGTGATGCAATTAATAGTTGCAGATGTTGTTGCTGCTTTACAGCTGTTGAGCTCAGGTTGAGATTTGTTCCCAGATCGACATAAGCACTGTATGTTGTCCTTTTTGTTACTTTTTTGCACATTGTCGGAAACATTTTGGGGAGTTTAACAGTTTGGTGAAGTAAACATATTCCCAACTGGATTGGTTTCCAGGCTTAGACTTTATTTATCATTGCTACGTAGAACAAGTTCAACGAACAACAAGATTTCATGTAGCCCTACTAAGGTGCATATCCATAATGAGAGAAGACAAAAATGTAACATAACAAGGTGCTTGTAAAAGCAAAAGAAAATGGTGCTTGAGAGCAAAGTGCCTATGTAAACAAGGGTCCGACGGGTGGTGTATACCACTCCATGGACTGCAGAGTGAGCTTGCGATGCTCCGAGCTAAC
The DNA here is from genome assembly GCA_900312935.1 of Carapus acus. NCBI lineage: Eukaryota > Metazoa > Chordata > Actinopteri > Ophidiiformes > Carapidae > Carapus > Carapus acus. Next base: position 18,043 of record OMPJ01010573.1, read on the forward strand.
CTCCATGTGAAGACATGCGGTGTGACATTCTTACTTGAATGCTGATGCGCTGTTTCACTGCTTCCCTTCCAGAGAGTTTCATGCAGGATCTCTCCTACAGCTTTGATCAGGTGCGAGAGAATGAGCAGCTGGTGAAATCCACCTTGCTCTACAGCGTGGACAACGACTGTGCCGAGTCCATCACCTCCGTGTGCTACCTGAGCATCAAGGAGGTGGGCGTGGAGGAGGAGGAGAGGCAGAGAGACCAGTGTCATCTGTGTCCTGGAACGCTTCACGCCGTCAACTTCACGGTCAACATGGACAGGTGGAGCAGGAGGAGCTGGGTGGAGGTCGACGTCACCGCTTTCCTCAAACCTCGCTTCAAGCTCCACAGAAAGAACATGCACCTGCTCTTGAACATCACCTGCCTGGAGGATGGGAACGGCAGGGGTGAGGCCCATGTCAGCCCCTTGGAGTTCACCTTCAGGTCTCCTCCTCTGCTCCTCTATCTGTACGACACCAGCAAAACGCTCTCCCGCCGCTCGCCTCTGACCGCCAAGAGGGGTCAAGGCCCCAACACGGCGGGAACCATGTTGCACAAGAAGATGGTCTTCAAACAAGATCAGAAGGTCATGCACAAGAGGAGACGCAGGCGAGATTCACCCAAGAGCAAAAAAGGGGATAAAAGCTTGGATATCCACCTGCCAGAACTTCTTCCGAGCTCCGAGTTCCCGACGAGTGATTGCGCCTTGTATGACTTCAGGGTGCGCTTCAGCCAGCTGAAACTTGACCACTGGATTGTTTTCCCACCAAAGTACAACCCCAGGTACTGTAAAGGCGTCTGCCCACGGACCATGGGCTTCATATATGGTTCGCCTGTGCACACCATGGTGCAAAACATCATATACGAGAAGTTGGACGCCTCAGTGCCGCGGCCGTCCTGCATCCCCTCCCATTACAACCCGCTGAGCGTCATGATCTTTGAGGAGGACGGCTCGTACGTCTACAAGGAGTTTGAAGACATGATCGCCACCAGGTGCACGTGTCGCTAGGCCAGCTCTCTGCAGATCTATGTGTCCCCTTGTTATGTCTTTCCTTTGTCCCCCTTTTTCTTTTACTTGTTTTGGAAAAAAGTAGCACCATTAACCTCCTAAACTGGACAGCAAGTGTTGTAGTCCATCGTGTCAAATCTGACGTGTGCTGACCAGGCGCAGTGATTTCTTGAAGTCATAAAATCCCTACGCATGACACACGTGATCAGGAGCAGGTGAATTTACTTAATGATGTGTGTTGTGTGGTTGGTAAACCGTAAAAAAAAAATGTTTTATTGTTATGTAGCGAGATTGCCTTTATTTCCTTATGTTGACCCGTGATGGGGAAAAGGTGCAAGTGCATCCCATTCTTCAGCTTACTGAGGTTGAAGTGAGCTTGACACACTTCAAGAAAAAAAAAATGTGTGATGTATTTTTTTTAAGTTAGATTTCTGTTAACTTATTTTTGGGTGGGTGGTCTGTTGACATACTATAATTTAACACAACTGGCAAGTTTTAAGTAGCCCTGTTCTGGAGAAAATCAAAAAACACAGTTGCATACTCTTATCAAGCCTTTTACATGTGGTTTTATTCGTGGAGATTATTGAAAGCGCCCTTGCGGTCGCTGTCTTCATGATGTCCAGAATGAAAGCTGTCAATCTCTCAGTGTGTATGTGTTACTTCTGGTCATTGAATAACTGTGTGCCTATGAACTGACTGCATATTTATGTATTTGTACTGGTTAAATTGCTGTCAATTCTATTTGTGCAACTTGATTGAATTCACTGTGTGTCAGTGCTCAGCCTATGGGTGGTCATAAAAAAAGTTAATATACTGTATGTCGACGTGTTCTCAGAAAAGATGGGAAATAAAAAAATAGCATTCACAGATTTCATTGTTTTCCATGTAAAAACTATGCAAATACCACAGTCAAACACCTCATCACACTTCATCAAATGATGGTCATGGTGGACATTATACCAATGACATACAATATTTCACAAAGAATTGGCGCATGTAAAAATTGTATGCACAATGTATCCAAGTATCTTTCAGTGGTTGTCAGTGAGTTGGAATTGGAGTCCGCAGACCAGTTTCAGGTAAGACATTTTCACGGACCAGCCTGCTGTTGCACTAAGGTCCAATCTAATGGGTAGTTTATCTCTCTCTCTTCAATTGAATATGAAATTGAGTCCACAATTTTGACACGCGGTATTTATGTATATTTAGAACGTTTTTTAAAAAATAATTCCCCAAACTCGGCTAGACTTAGGAGTGTTATTTTTAGTTGTATGAAGGCCACCACGCCAGAAGAGGGCGCCATGGCTGAGGGTGTTTTAAGGGAAGGACAGCGGACATTTCCTCAGAACTTTCGTAAGGCCAGCACGGTAAGCGTCAATGTCATCACAAACAATGTACTTTTCGTCCTCATTTACGAGCTATCACGCGAGACGACACATTCTCTACCGTTTAGTAGATCGTATGTTATGTGTACAGAATGTATTTTTCTCAAAACCTTTTCACAACGGGAAAATCATGTCAAGGTGTCTCGTCTGAAGCGATGCTAACACGTAGCCACCATTAGCTATCGTACCAATGGCTATGAGGTTAGCTTTGATCACCACGGTGTTATTCTCAGGATTTTTTCCAGTAGTGTTAATATTAGTGCCCCAAATCGAGCTATTTGGGCCAATAACCTATGTTGGTTCAATGTTCATCTATTAAGCACGTTAGAAGGTGTAGAAACGCTAACTATAATCATGCTGTTAGCAACTGCGAAGCACAGTTGCGTAGTTGTCAGACCAAAACAATGTAAGAATTTGCTGTCGTGTATTGAATTGGGGTTGATCCTGCATTTCCTCTTGGTTTTCAACTTTAAAAAACGGAAAGCTCTGTTCTGCGAATGAGTTACAGCCACTCCAAAAATTAATGTGAGGAGTAGAGAGGCTTTCTTGTAAAACATATCGACTTCAATTACAACCGTCCAAACACGCATGTGCACTGAAATAGCAAACCTCTCTTTCTCTAGTGTCAATTGCAGAAACCTATCGTAAGGTGTATATGTCATGACTGTAGAATAGGCGTTGCTCTGCATTTTGTTAGGACACATTAAGTTGCCCCTGGCTCCTTGAATTTTTTATAGTCAAGTCAAGTGAGGTTATGATCAGATCATTTGTGTTTTTCAGAGCATTAAGACCACTAAGCTCTGTGGACAACATGGGACAGAAATTTGGAGAATTGGCCAGAGTCAGGCATGTGATCACCTACTCCCTGTCCCCCTTTGAGCAAAGGGCTTTCCCCAATTACTTCTCAAAGGGAATCCCCAATGTTTGGAGACGCTTCACTGCCTCCTTCTTCAGAGTGGCCCCAGGTAAGAGCTTTTATACCAACACATTTCACTAGCATGACCACGTTAGACATGTTTGTTTGAAGTCTACGTATGGTTAAATGCATATATTGATTTAGTATTGTACTCAGTCATTCTAAGTTGCCTGTCAGCACCTCTGAGATGATCTCACTACATGCTTATTCTCACCCGTAAGTGTGCATTGACCCTCGCTAAAATACATCTCCCTCCGCGCTTCGATAACCGCAAAGTGACAGCATCCCACCTCTATGTTACAATGTAACCACATAAAAACCAGCGCTGAGAATGCCAAAGTTCGCCTCCCAGATAAACAACAAATTACTCAAGAGATAGTGATAGAAGGCAGTCGCGGCACAATGAGTTCCCAAATGCTACAACCAGGGAAAAAATGCAACTTCTGGCTATACTCTCATCAGATGTAATTGAAAATTTGCAGTCAACTGATATAATACAAGTTAATGTTCCACAGAAGTGTGTGCTCACGTGTTTTGTGTCTCTGACCCTCCTTCTCTCTGTGTTCTCTCTCTGTTTCACTCTCCCAGCGATGATTCTGATGTGCGTGACCTACACCTGGGGCAACAGCGTCAACCAGGCAAGCAAAAGGAAGAACCCAGAAGACTTCGCCAATGACGAGTGAACCTGAAGAACAATCAGTGACAGACATAACTGTATATCTTAACTGTTTCCCCAAATAAACATAAAAAATATTTATCAAACGTCAGCCTTTTTAAAATCACTTAAGCCCAAGCATCAGATGTGATCACCCACGCACATGTTTAGACACAGTCCATAGTTTCATTGGCGGTACTATTCTGAAGTTATCCTGCGCCAAGAGGGTCGTCAAGGGTTCAGTTCCCAGACAGGGGAAATGTTGATGATCGCGTCGGGAGTTCAGTAATACAGACTGAACCTGATGCAGCTTTAGAGGAATCTTAACAATTTAGGAGTTGATACTCACATAATAAGACAGAAGTGTCATGTAGGATAAATAGAAGTTTCCCTTGCTTTAATCAGATTCTGTAAGGTTGGACTTTGGTCTAGATGTGACAACTGATTCTATGCAAAAGTATTAAACACAACCTCACCACAAACAGACCAATGTTGGTTTATCTTGCAGTTAACACATTCAGAGGGAAACTCAAACAAAACCTCACCACAAACAGACCAATGTTGGTTTATCTTGCAGTTAACACATTTAGAGGGAAACTCAGAATCCAAACACTTGAAGTTGGGATGAGTAACCTGTCAGCCCCTGTCAGCAACGAGCAAAATTGAGACATGGATACGTAAATACTCTGTGATGCCTTTGCCAAGTGGGTGACATTTACATAAACGTGACCTAGCAGCCGGTCTGTGGTTTTAACTGGCGACTTGACCTTGTGACGTTCGCCCTTTTCACTGAAACAAGGAGAATGTGACGCTTAAACAAGATGACTTGCCCGGCATATAATAAATAAAGAGCGAATACATTATTTTTCAGCCCCGCCCCCCCAGTTAGGCGCCAGTTGAATGATTCGACAATCGGAAGCACGTGACGGGAAAAGGCGCTAATAGTCGATCCCAGCGCCATCGATCGATTGAAGAAGAAGAGAGGGCTTTGATTCCACCGGACCGCGGCAGTAGCGCCATCAGAAGCGTGCCGTACCCCCGCAAGAAAACCGACTTCCCCGGGCACCAATCACGGAATCTTCGGCCTCTCCTCCTCCCTCCATCCTCCACTACCATCTACTCACGCGGCTAACATGTCGGTTGTGGGATTCGACGTCGGCTTTTTGAGCTGCTATGTAGCAGTAGCCAGAGCCGGGGGGATAGAAACCGTCGCCAATGAATACAGCGACCGATCTACACCGTGAGTACCAGCAGCGGCACGGAAACCCGCATTGTGCGTCAATTTGCCTGCGGGAGAATAGCGATCGTCCCGGGCGTGAACGTATCAGATCGCGGCCGCGGTGTGAACATGTGAAGCTACAGCCTCGCTAACCAAGCCGTCATTGATTTCACAACAGGAAATCGCATGTGAGCGCTCAAACCCGAGGCGAGAATCCGGCTAATTAAGCTAGATAAATTGAAACAAATATGACCCATTGGTTTATTGTCGTGATTTCATTCGCCACGGAGGGAAAAGTTTAGACTCCGACATTAGATTCCCGTTCCCTGCGGGTACTGAGCGGCCACATCATAAGAGGAGGCCGGCTTGAGGGGCGCCAGGCGTGGGGTGGCTAACCTGCAGCGTAGCGTTACGCTCCGCTCCGCGCCGCCTGCCAACCAACCGGCATCCTCTGATCGGCGACCCTCGGCTCATCACGGTAGTCCTTTACGTGGATGAGTTGCGTTATGAATGTCAGAATGGAGTGTGTTTTCTGATTTTTTTTAGAGCATGTGTTTCGTTTGGACCACGGAATCGATCCATTGGTGCCGCTGCCAAAAGCCAGGTACTTTCATTTAAGCATGAGAAGTGATGTGGTCTGGGTGTTGTCAATGCTAACATGCATAAATGATCCTGATCCACTAACCAAACTCATTCAACATTCTACACTCTAGGAAGCTTGGATATCTAATGAAGTGGGAATGATTTGGATTTATCAACAGCTGTGTATTTTTTCCTGTGAAGTTAAATTTATCAGCAGAATGAAGTAAGTTTTTTTATTTCCGATCCAGGTGGTCACAAACTGCAAGAACACAGTTCAGGGTTTTAAGAGATTTCATGGCCGGGCCTTCTCAGACCCCTTTGTGCAGCGCCTCAAATCCAGCTTGGTTTATGATATCGCACAAATGCCCTCAGGAACAACTGGCATCAAGGTGAGACATTTCTTAAACATAGGAAAAAATCTGGTCCATTGTATTAAATTGTTTGATTTTTGTAGTGAGTGATGGCTTAGACATACACAATGTAAAAATAAACATTTAATAAAACTAGTAATGCACAGTTAACAAGTCATAATGCAGAAATGCAACAGCATTTGACTGTGCAGGTAGTAAGAATCATTTTGATGTTTTCTCAGTGATGAAACTAAGGAGCTGTTGTTGTGTGTGAATTAAGGTTATGTACATGGAGGAGGAGAAAGTGTTCAGCATCGAACAGGTCACCGCCATGCTGCTGACCAAGCTGAAGGAGACAGCAGAGAGCGCCATGAAGAAACCTGTGGCTGACTGTGTCATCTCTGTAAGGATCGAGCCACACAACCCTGTTGTCACCCTGTGCTGCTAGAATGAGTGAAACATTGCTAAATCCGTTGCATTTCCGCACACACACTCAGGTCCCCTGCTACTACACTGATGCAGAGAGGAGATCCGTTATGGATGCGGCACAGATTGCTGGACTCAACTGCCTGAGGCTCATGAATGAGACGACTGCAGGTGTGTGTCCAGATCAGAGTTGGGCCTGTGATCACCAATTTTTCATGATCTTGATTTATCCCTTGACTTGTACTCATTATGTGCTCAGTTAGGCACATTAAGTCTGCTATTGAGGATACCTCCATATTATTCTGTTTTGTGTCATGCCAATTGAAACTGGTAGTCGCATGTTTGTCAAATTCCTGAGAGAATCCGTTCTCTCACAGTGGCGTTGGCGTATGGAATCTACAAACAGGATCTTCCACTCCCTGAGGAAAAGGCTCGGAATGTGGTGTTTGTCGACCTGGGCCATTCCGGATATCAGACGTCTGTCTGCGCCTTTAACAAGGGCAAACTCAAGGTCAGAGCATCAGCAACGCAGCTGCTTTATCTGAACCCCGGTTGCCCTCCGTCAAGTCATTGACTCTCCTACCTCTCCTCCTCTCTCAGGTCCTCGCTACAGCCTGTGACCCTGAACTGGGCGGGAAAGACTGCGACGAGATGCTGGTCAGGCATTTCTGCGAGGAATTCGGCAAGAGGTACAAGCTGGACGTGAAATCTAAGCCGCGGGCTCTGGTGCGGCTCTACCAAGAGTGCGAAAAGCTCAAGAAGCTGATGAGCGCCAACTCGTCCGACCTACCTCTCAACATCGAGTGCTTCATGAATGACATTGATGTCAGCGCAAAGTTGAACAGGTAAGCCGGAGAATCATTGTTGTGGTACATTTATCTGCATTTTGAGAAGCCTAAGTCTTTTTCTTCAACCTAAGGGGTCAGTTTGAAGAAATGTGCGCTGATATTTTGGCCAGAGTTGAGGCTCCACTTCAGAGTCTCCTTGACAACACCAGTCAGTATTACTTTCCTATTTCCTAAATTTAGCATAGTGTGTCAAACTTGTTTTGACAGTTCCCTGTATGCAAATGTATGCGCTAAAATCCTCCCTTTTGTGCATGAAGAGTTGAAGAAGGAGGACATCTACGCAGTAGAGATTGTGGGTGGAGCTTCGAGGATCCCAGCCATTAAGGAGAGGATCAGCAAGTTTTTTGGAAAGGAGCTAAGCACCACGCTGAACGCCGACGAAGCTGTGGCTAGAGGATGTGCACTGCAGGTAAGCCCCTTCTACAACAGTTAGAGTCTACTGTTCTCAATACAATACATGAAGTTCCTCAGGGTGTCATCTTATGTCCATGCTAAGACTTAAGCACTACTTATGTCTCCTCAGTGTGCCATCCTGTCTCCTGCTTTCAAAGTACGCGAGTTCTCCATCACAGACATCGTTCCCTATCCGATCTCCTTGAAGTGGAACTCAGCTGTGGAGGAAGGTGTCAGGTAAACACCTCACTTGAACAGATTTCTTTTCAACCTCTGTGGTACCATGAACAGTCTGTTGGATGTGATCATTCATTATTCTTAATCACTCTTCCAACACAGCGATTGTGAGGTGTTCCCCAAGAACCACGCAGCACCTTTCTCTAAGGTGTTGACCTTCTACCGAAGGGAGCCTTTCTCTCTGGAGGCTTACTACAACAGTCCAAATGAGCTTCCCTACCCTGATCCTTCCATTGGTGAGCATGTGATCAATTCATTGATGATATTTTTGTATTTGAGAACATATTTAGGATGTTGAGCTTGCCTGTGCGAGGTGGCAAAGATGGCGCAGATGTACTATTAGTGAAGACGATAATGGTATCTTCTGTTTAATTCCTAGGCCAGTTTCTGATCCAGAAGGTCGTCCCGCAGGCGTCTGGAGAGAGCTCCAAGGTTAAGGTGAAAGTGCGAGTTAACATCCATGGCATCTTCAGCGTATCCAGTGCTTCCCTGGTTGAAGTGCAAAAGCCAGATGAATCTGAGGAACCCATGGAAACAGAGCAGGCCAATGACAAAGATGGAGAGGTACTTCTAGGACACATAACCATTACATATCTCCCCACTGTCAGTTGCTAGTGAGAGTTCCACCTATGGCACTGAATGGTCTGACCCATTTCAATCTCTCCTCAAAAGAACAAGATGCAGACTGACCAGGAGGAGCAGCAGCCAGGACAGACAGAGGACCAGAAAGAGACGGAGGAGAAGACAACTCCTGAGAACGAGGAAATGGAGGTGCAGCACCGGTCCAGTGGCATCGGAATTTAAAGTCTTACTTATTTACAAAGCCCTTCATACAGGTAGTAGCATTTACCGACTCTTCTGCACTCGCAGCCTGCCACCGAGGAGAACAAAGGCGAGAAGAAGTCTGACCAGCCCCCGCAAGCCAAAAAGCCCAAAGTGAAAACTAAAGTGCTGGATCTTCCTATTGAAAACAGTCCACAGTGGCAGCTAGCAGACGACATGCTGAATCTTTTTGTCGAAAATGAGGTAAGGCCCTCCGAGGTCCATCAACCCTGTTGTCATCTTTCTTCTTGTGAGGTGTCCAAGTGTTGCTAAGGGCTGCTTTTGAATCCTATTCAGGGTAAGATGATCATGCAGGACAAGCTGGAGAAAGAGAGAAACGACGCCAAGAATAATGTAGAGGAGTACGTGTATGACATGAGGAACAAACTCCATGGGACGCTGGAGAAGTTTGTCAGCGAAGCGGTGAGTGCGTGAGGATGCTACACATAAATTTGTATGTAAATAAACCACAGACCCTGATATTTGGTTGTTAGGCGATGCCTTTTTACTCACCGGTGCTGTTGAGTTCTTACTGTTTTCGCTTTTCGAGTAAGTCATTGAGTTTTGCTGCTTAAAATCAGGAAACTGTTTGACCATTTCTAATGTGGACTCTCGTTTCCAGGACCGAGACACTTTGTCGTTAAAACTGGAGGATACCGAAAACTGGCTGTATGAGGATGGAGAGGACCAACCCAAACAGGTTTATATTGACAAACTGGCAGATCTGAAGGTAAGACAGTTTCCTAATCTACCTGATGAATGAATGCCAAATGTGATGTCTAAGTGGTGCAATGTGCCCTGCAGAAACTGGGCCAGCCCATCCAGGACAGGTTCATGGAGGCTGAGGAGAGACCCAAAGCTTTTGAGGAGTTGGGAAAACAAATTCAGCAGTACATGAAATTTGTGGAGTCATTCAAAATGAAGGTACAGGGAAAAAATCACTGAAAAAAATCTTGCATTGGTTTTGTTTTCTATTTTTTTGTTTGTTTTTTGGTTAAACTCGGATTCCGTTGCCTTTTGAGGTACCTCTACAACATGACAATGACTGTTTCCTCATCTTCATTTCCGTTTCCTCTTCTAGGATGAACAGTACGACCATCTGGATGAGGCTGACGTCAGCAAAGTTGACAAGTTGGCCTGCGACGCTATGATGTGGATGAACAGCTCCATGAACCAGCAGAGCAAACAGAGCCTGACAGTAAATCCCTCCATCAAAGTCCAAGACATCCGGGCAAAAACGCGGGTGAGCATCTGCATGCATCACCATCACAGCATCTCATCAACAATCAATTTTAGTGCCATCTTGTATGACTAAATATTGGGATGAAAATTATAAAACATTTCCTTTTAAATTAATGTTTTCGCATTATGCCTTATAATTTTCCAGGACCTCTTCTCTGCTTGCAATCCGATCGTGACTAAACCCAAACCCAAAGTGGAGCTTCCAAAAGACGAGAAGGATACGCAGCAGAACGGGCCGGTCAATGGCGAGGCCCAAGCCCAAGATGCTAACGCAACCAAGGGAACAACCGAGAACACAGAAAACCCCACACCAGAGGCCACAGAAAACAAGCCCGACATGGACCTCGACTAAAGCGGGCAGATCGCCATCTGCCCAGTGCTCCATCATCCCCCTAGCTCCCTATGGCTCTGCCTCAAGTCTGAACAAAATTCTTTCTCTTTTATCCTGAAACGTCTGGCAGATTACAGCCCACTTGTCCTGCGCCGCCACCGCTGCTGCTTTACTTCCGGTTCAAGGGCTCCATTTCTCCGTGGGAACAAATGGAAACATTGAACGAGGGCTGGTTGTTTCACCCTGAGATGTGGCCCGGGTGTGGGTGTGTAATCTGAGTAGCTGAAGTCTTTTAGGACTTGTACCCCCCTCAACCCCCTACAGGCAGGAGGATGATTAGCACAATGATAAAGGTTACCGGCTGACAATGTAAGCATGACAACAACAACAAAAAAAAAACACCAAGCAAAAACCAGCTGCAATAAGCCTTTTTGTTTGACATAAAGCACTGTACACATAATGGTATTTATTTCTGTTGTGCGCCCTTTCTGTGTTCGGATCTGTGTGTCAGTATGGTTTTAATAATCAGTTTTTGGGAATTTCTTCTTCACTGTCGTGCAAATCTGATCAGGAAATGTCTCAAGGTTATTGCAAAGGGTGGTGATGATGAAAGCTCTATCAGTTATGAAACACCTACTTTACATGTTCAATAAAGACATGAAAAGTTCAGTTGTTCGCATGTCATTTAGTCAAAGAATTCAAGTTTTGTCAGATACTGATGCATAAAGGTAAAGCATGTTCCTCTCTCCATTACAACACAATCGAGGCAGTTCTGTGAAATGGGCGTTTATCGCAAAGGAATCTTGGTAGCATCTTCCTACATGTGCCGTCATGCCTCTTCACTACACCACACTACACTACTGACAACTAATGATTAGAAATGTGCAAAAAACATGGTTTGCACAACGTAATTCAATATGGTTCACCTGAGGCAGTGTTTTTGCTCCACATCTGTGGGTTAGTGGGGGTGGGTGAGTGCAAAGTATGTTTTTTTTAAGCAGATCTTGGAGGTTGCACAAGAATATTTCGTTGTGTTGTTGACAGCATAATGACAAATAAGGTGATTTGATTTAGATCAAATACATGTAAAAGGTGCAAATCAGTTCTGGGTTAATAAAAATCTGAATCTTAATTCTAAAAAAATGCCCAAATGAAATAAATAGAACCAAATGTGCTAGCACTGGGTACTTAAAGAATTGGGTACTAAAAGAATTGGGTACTTAGAGTTACCAGAGTGAGTATGTTATATGAAACCCAGAGATATTCAATTCACAAGGATGCAATCCTCATATATAGGAATTGAAAAAAAATCTTACATCTAAAGTAGCTTTATTTCGGGCTTTAACGAAATTTTGCGTTACTCTTGTTTACACAGGGAAGGTTAGCGAACTATTTGAACACATTCAAGAGTCCGATGATTTGTGTGAATCGGTTCAAAATATGTGCGAACACTCACCGGAACCACTCAAGAGTCACCGGAACCACTCGGGACTCGGCAGATCCGGGACAAACATCTTATTATTGCACGTTATTCTATATGAACCGGAGCCGACAATACTGACTCAAGCGAGCCGAATCACTTACGAAGCAAGTGATTCATAATAACATCGTTTGGCTAACCACAAGTAGCTACGACTACCACTGCGTAGGAGGGCACCCCCTAAATCCTTAACACGGGCACCAAATAAGTTAGGCCCGGCACTGCCAGGCTGGGCGCTGTTTGTCTGCGGCGCAGGCGTCACATGACGCGGCTGGATCCTGCCTGCCCGCCCGTAGTGGACGCCGTGCTCCGACTCGAAGGTGGATGCTTGTCTTGCTTTGATTTTCCTGTTTCTAGTCTTACGCCTGTTTCTTTGGCACAACTCTTGGCGCGTAAATCCCTATTTTCTTCGTCTGGGCGAAGATCTCACTTTAGTGTGGCTTGGAGTCTAAAGTCTGATTGAGGTGTGTGTGTGTCCTGGGTTACTTCGAGGTTGAAGGCACTAAAAGCCAAACTCTCTCTGTCCTCTGTTGTTGTGTTCACTTAAGAATCATGAAGCTGATCATCCTCAACGACTACGACCAGGCCAGTGAGTGGGCTGCCAAGTACATCAGGAACAAGATCTTACTTTTCAGCCCAGGACCTGATAAATACTTCACCCTCGGCCTCCCAACCGGTAAGACTGAAGCAGACACCTCGGCAAAGGTGCATGATTTATTGGAGGTGTTTGGCAACTGATTCACAGCTCTGGAACTAGACGCAGTGTGATGCAATCACACTGGTTGTGTGAGCTATGATGCACATGAAAAGTGAAAATAGTTTTGTCTTCAAGTGTGGAGTACGTGTATGAATATACTTCACATCTGTTTTCAGGAAGTACTCCCTTGGGTTGCTACAAAAAACTGATCGAGTTCTACAATAAGGGGGACCTTTCGTTCCAGTATGTCAAGACTTTCAACATGGACGAGTATGTGGGTACGTATCCACCAAATTTGTCCATAAGCTTTAAAAATACATCGCACACAGCAGGAGTTTTAGAAAGCTTCAATCATCTCTGGAATTCTATGGTCTCCTCCATAACAGGGCTTCCTAGGGATCACCCTGAGAGCTACCACTCCTTCATGTGGAACAACTTCTTCAAGCACATCGACATAAAAGCAGAGAACACGCATATCCTGAACGGCAATGCTGCTGATCTGCAGGCTGAGTGTGAGGCCTTTGAGGAGAAGATAAATGCTGCTGGGGGGATTCAGCTCTTTGTAGGAGGTCAGGAGGTCACAATGGTGATATTGAACCTTCTTGTAGTCACAGCAGTTTCCAATTGTTTAGCTATTTGATACCTTTAAAGCAATCACTGACTGTAGAACCTTTCCGGTCCCCCGAGGGATCGGTCCCGACGGCCACATTGCATTCAATGAGCCTGGATCGAGCCTGGTTTCCAGGACGAGAGTGAAGACGCTGGCGAGGGACACCATCCTGGCTAACGCCCGATTCTTTGATGGTGACCTGGGGAAAGTGCCCACCATGGCGCTGACGGTGGGAGTGGGCACTGTCATGGATGCGAAAGAGGTAAATAGCAATAAGCGTGTTTCTGGTGGTGTCTGGTACTTTTGTCTAATTGACTGATGTTTACACTCAGGTCATGATTCTCATCACCGGGGCACACAAAGCTTTCGCCTTGTACAAAGCCATAGAGGAAGGTGTGAATCACATGTGGACAGTTTCTGCCTTCCAGCAGCACCCACAGACATTGTTTGTGTGTGATGAGGATGCCACCTTGGAGCTGCGGGTCAAAACTGTGAAATACTTCAAAGGTGACATTTTAAAAGAAACGAAAATATGGGCGAATTCTGACATCTGCAGTACGGACCTTGCTGCAAAAATGTGCTGATCTCCTTTCTCCCGTAGGGATGATGCATGTGCACAACAAACTAGTGGATCCGCTTCCCCTTGATACGAAGAAGGACTGACAAACTGTGGTCTTCGGAAGAAGGCGGTGCCTTTCAAGAATTGATACTTTCATCATTCCTGTTTCTCATTTTCTAATCAGATGACATTGCAAAATGGGCAAACGTCAGTGTTTGAGGAGGTAATTCCGAGTGGAAACCTTCAAACGCTGCATTGATTTAAACAATCATTTGCACTCCTTGCCTTGACGGTAAAATGGCTCTGCCGGGTGTTCTTGTAATAAAACACGGATGATTTTTCTGTGCTGGTGTGTTTGTGCGTTTCTGGTTTCCATTCGGTTCCTGCCACATGACAAACACGGAAAACGTGGCCTTCAGGTGCTCCCGTAAATATGACTTTGCAAAAACTCCCACTCCATTGCAAACTGGGTCACGAGTTTCTTTGGAAATTATATAAAATTCAGATGTCGATTTGAAACTGCGTGAATCGAGTCACTGAGGCAACTTGTGTGTAATACAAATTGCTCTCGGATTTACACAAACAGGAAGTGAAAGCTGTCTCACTCGGATTCCACTGGATTTTTCCTACGGTCAGTGAACGCAGCTCCTTGGCCTGGCGCGGATGAAGGAAGGAGATGGCCGACTAGGAGGCAACCTCAGCCTGTGCTGCTTCGTCAACCCCAATCTGCTTGGCATTCCTAACAATCGCGGAGGTGGTGGATAACCAACGCCGTTGATATTCCACCGAGCGTTTACAATGGCAGAACAAAACAGTAACGTGAGATATCACGAGGTAAGTTGAGAATTCGCCTGCGCGCTGTAATATCGCTGCGTCTGGGGTTAGCTTCCCGTGCTAAGGTGTTTATTTACGGCCTGGGACGGCTCAGTATGTTCGCGTTTCGTACCACCGCATCTATGACAACATTACACAATCATAACAAGTACTAGATCGCTAACGCGACACTAACCACTAATGTTAATACCCAGTGGGCGAGCCGTGGCCTGATGAGGCGTTTAAGGGCTCGTTGCCCTAGGTTGATCGCCACACAAACCCAAATCGAGCTGCTTGCGGTTGCTCCTTCAACAAAGTAATTCTATTTTCTTATACTCGGTAGAGTAAGAAAATTGTTACAACGATTGTCTGAACGCCAGTAAAGACTAATATTAAGAAGGTAATTTAGTTCATGCTATTGATACACTACACATGGCGTGTGTGTTGCGGCAACAACAAATAAATAAAACTGCGATCATATCATGTCTTATGTAACATGTATACCCAGGTTTGTTTAGCAGAAAACTTGCAACAATGTGTTTGCACTGAGAACTCAAAGGTGACGATCCAATCGGTGGCGATTATTACAGATGTGTCAATTGTCAACGTTGTGCAATCAGTTGTACTAACCCGTCTGAAAGATAAATAGCGTGCTGGCCCAGGCTGCAAAGTCGATTGTTGCACACTTTCTACATTGCTACGCAGACAAAAGTGCATAGTCATGTGATTCCCTTGAGCCTTAGAAGATTTAGGTTTCACTTCCATGAAAAGTCATCCATCTGCCCTGCTGAACTAAGCAGTCAAACTTCTGCCTCATATTTATTCTCAGGAAATGCCTTTTATGCTATTTTGATTCAACACCTTGTTATAGATTGGCTCCAACATTTCCCACCGTATTATTTTGTTGACACTGTATGAAGCTCTGTCGTAACCTAATCTATTTGAAATGTTATATTTAGGCATTGAATACTCTGTATAAGATGTCCCAGATTGTTTTTGGTTTGCCTTATGCGCCGCTGTCAAATTCCTCATCAAGCAGCAATGAAAAGTCATTCCTCTCATCTCAAAATGTCTCAACTCGTCAAGAGCAGGTGGGAGATAAACTGACATGGCTGTGACAGATTGTATGCTTTCGCCCCATAAATGATGTAAAACCTACTCGAGATTGTTTGCGCAAGTGCTGAGGCCTCTCGTGCTGCTGCCCCTGTGGCGTGTTTGCCTTCATGAGTGGAATAATCTAACTGCTCCTACCTTCGTGTGTGTAGCTGGTCAACGAGGAGGATCCAGGCCAGCCACCCCAGGAGAGCCCAGCCCAGGATGCTCCCCCACCGTACAGCAGCGTCGCCGCAGCTAATGCAGGTATGGGAAGCTTCGCAGCTCAACCATGCAGCCGCAGAGAACTGAATCTGAGGACTAAGAGAGTTGCAGTGATTAGACTGAAAACTGATAACAAATTTCACACAAAGGCAGAAATGCTCAAGTGTTTCTCTTTATATCAGAGAGTTGCTGGTTCAATTCCACACCAAAACAGTCCTGCAAGGAGGCACCGAACCCTGAAATGTCCTACGGGCGCCTCATTTAGAAGTCCAAGTCCTCAAATGAGGATGGGTCAAATTCAAGGAAGCAGAATGCCTTGGGCGAATAAAGTCTATCAAAATTGAAAGTTGTGGCAAAAGTGAAGCACCAATTAGACCAGTGTGTCATCAGTGAGTTGGATACGTGTATAAGTTCTTTTCTGTCCCTGCTCCTATAGATTTATGCTGGATTTGAAGTCAGTACCTGTGGCCGATTTGCCAGACATGTTATCGTAAATTAGGCTTAATAAATAGCATGAAAAAAAGTTCCACGTAGCTGATAACCAGTGGCAGTGATTTCAGATGATACATTCTAAATATTTATGCTGCTGCTGTGAAATGCCTGGTGTAGGTGGGATGTGCTGCGTTTGCAACGGGGTGTGTGTTCATCTGTTCTACTCCTCGGCCATGTCGGTCATGGTGCGTGCAGCACGGCCGTCCTGCTAGGGCGTCACAGAGGGTCCGATCTTACCCTCGCAGGCCCCGTGCCAGTGCGTTACGTAAGTGGGTGTGATGCGGACCAAAGCCACAGACCTGTTTCAGCGTCGTTTGGAGCAGAAAAGGAATAAAGAGGCAGATTTTTGGGTGAGAGCCAGACGAGCTGAAAGGCCTCACTGTGGCGCAGCGTCTTCAGAGCAACGGATACTGTGGTGGTGCTGTCTTAGCCCGTCCTATAATTCAACCCACACACATCTTAAGTGGGCGTTTGACTTCCAAGGAAGCAAAAGTGTGTGTTATTTTGCCACGAAGCGTTCAAACCCAAATAACAGCAGAGTGCCATTTCAGCATTATGTGCTCAGCTAAATTACTCCCAGTGGGAAAAGGCTTCTTTGTGCTTGACCCATCCTCTTATTTGAGGAGCAGTGGGCTGCTGGTGAAGATTCCCATTTCAGTGCCTCACTCAGGGTTGTTATCACCTGACAAAATTACCAACCCCTCAGATGACTGCTTAACTGAATTTCAGTTGCATGCAAAAGCTAGCTTACATAGTGCCAAATTTTATATTGTGAAATGCACTTCAGGGTATAACACTTTCCAGAATGAAATTGGTGGACATCAAAAACTAGGGATGTCCGATATTGGCTTTTTTGCCGATATCCGATATGCCGATATTGTCCAACTCTCAATTTACTGATACCGATATCGGCCGATACCGATATGTGCGCCGGTAAACGCTTCAGGAGCCCATAGGCACCATTTCGATGTAACGCAAGCATTACTTTATTTTTATCGGTTTTTATTTTATTG
>OMPJ01010576.1:0-14772 GCA_900312935.1 Carapus acus
GGTCAAGTCAAGTCACTTATATTTGTATAGCCCAATCTCACAAATTACAATTTGCCTCAGAGGGCTTTACACTCTGTACAGCAATACAACATCCTCTGTCCTTAGACCCTCGCATCGTATAAGGAAAAACTCCCCAAAAACCCCTTTAACAGGGAGAAAAAGGAAGAAACCTCAGGGACAGTAACAGAGGAGGGATCCCTCTCCCAGGACGGACAGACATGCAATAGATGTTGTGTACAGAGAAACAGACAATATACAACAGTCATAACAAGTATTAAAGATGATGTAGTTTTATAATGTAGCGAAGAGGACGCCAAGCAGCTTCCAAAATGCCACCAGGAGAAAGCCGGACCAGAGCCATGACCACCATCGCATTGACTACAGACTCCGGAACTGGCAGTGATAGATGGGAGAACGGAGCATGTCAAATATGGGTGATGAGCCACTTTAGCCACGCCCCACCTGCCCCACAAATGTCTTGAAATGTTTTACTAGCTTATTTGCTGCTAGTAATGCAAGCACTGCCACGCTGCCTGGTGCAAAACACATTTTGTCACCAAATGGCTCCAGTATTCCATCCATATCTACCATATATCTCACAAAGGATGGTAGCAAGCCACTCTCAGATGGAAGCGTCATCGTTTGAGGCAGGATGAGGGAAAAACTGAGAAGAACAAGGTAGGTATGCTAGGCAGAGAATTAGAAGCCTGAGATGCAGGCTTCAGCCCCTGGGACCTCCTCCATGATGTCAGGGGTCGCCACTCCCTCTGCAAGTCAGAGTTCTCACGTGATCGTCATTGCTTGAATGGGGCATCCAGCTTCATTTTTGGTCGGTCTTTGAGGAGTGGAGAACATACCAAAGTCTTCTCGTCACTCAGACTGTGTGGGGCGATGATTCCTGAGACGTTTGCTTTGTGTCTGTCCTGTCTGGTTTGGGGAAATATGGGTGAGTGTCCACTTTCTGCATTTTGTCAGCCTGAGATTCAGAAGATAATACTATTGACTTTATGATGCTGCCTCTCCTATGTCAATGCTCCTTAGCAGTGATTGCCTCATATCAGCCTTCACCACTACGCTTCGTATCAGCTGCAATCTGGGATCAAGTGTATTTGGAGTGCTTTTATGGAGGGGACTTAAACCTGAGGTTTTATTGGTTTAAGCAAACCCTTGGACACAAACCAGAGCAGATTTTTGCCTTTTACAAGAATAGCAAATCCAGCGACGCCATTCAACAAAAAGTTGAAGAGAGATTCTCACTGCAAGCTGGAGATGTTTGGAATCGTTTGGAGATTTCTGACTTACACCCCTCAGATGCTGCTACCTACTACTGCGCAAGCAGCAACGCGTTTCTTTTGAGCTTTGATGAGGCCATCATGCTTGTCGTGACGAGCTCAGGTCAGAATCTTCAACCTTTTATACAACAACCAGCATCTGCCACCATCCAGCCAGGTGACTTGGTGACTCTGAACTGTACAGTCCAACCAAGCACCTGTGATGGAGAACACAGGATTTACTGGTTGGGAAGATCTGATGAAACCGGTTTGGATGAATCTACGTCATTTGCAGTGATGGAAGCCAAAATCAACAAATTTGAGAGGAAACCACAGGAGCAAACCCGCAGCTGCATCTATAATGTCCCTGTGGACGTTTCTGGTGCCGGAACCTACTACTGTGCCATAGTCTCGAGTGGGGTGATAGTGTTTGGAAATGGGACCAAAGTGGATATTCAGTGTAAGTACTGCGCACATTTGTTTTTCCTCAGATTACATATTTTCACCATTAGACTCTGTTCCCGTAACTCGCATGCATGATTTCATGCAGCCTTTGCAGACTTTGGCTTGGTGTGTTCCCTGGCTGCGGCATTGGCATTCACCACCACACTGGCCATTCTGCTGGCCGTGTCCGTTTATAGGATGAACCAGAAAAAGAGCTGCTCAGGTAATGGGATGCTGTAGTAGAATTCAGTGTATTTACGTTGATGTTGACTGCATTGCAAAAGGTAGAAGGTGCTGTGTCAGCATCTATGTAAGACATGTATGCGAAATGACGATAATGAATTTTCGATTTCACTGTTCATGCAGGATCTGCATGTTAACACATTCAATTCTTTTTTTTATCCATTTTTGTAATTTTCTAGAATTTTATATCTAAAATTATGTAGAAGGGGATCAAAAAGAGAGTCACCCTTTCTTAATCCTCATCATTAATTTTTTATCAAACTTGTTGAAGTTGAAGATGAGCAGAGACAGACTTAAGGGACTGTTTGGTCTCTCACATCTGCTCTTGTTACTCCTCCACTGTGAGCTCTGTCCTCCTGATCGCATTACTAGATTCCAATAACATATGGACAACACAAAGTACACAAAGACCTGCTGCACATCAGCAACAAAGCATTGATTAATTTCTGCTTCACCTCCAAAAGAAACAGGAGGAGGGCTTGCAATATCCTCAACATCTTGGGCAGAGGTGAGTACTTCCCCTTGCTGAGGGCAGGGTCACAGTCGTTACGTAGAGTCTAAACTCTCATAGAATATAATGATACAGCACAACAATCCCATATTACAACTTCTACACATCATTTCTACCTATGACATCCATCTATGATGACAATGTATCAGCCTTTGCAACCAACACACCAAACAACCACCAAGGTATGACACACAAACTGCACACAACCTAGACCACCAACATAAATACCCCAAAACCAACACCTATACAACCAAAACCACTTCTCGGCAAGTGTCCCACCAATCACCTCACAACAGCCTCAAGCAAGTCTTGTTATCTCATCATTATTTACCACTGGTTATGATCAATTTGATTTTTTTAGGTTTGCCAAGTACCAGACGTCAGTTATGCTGCAATCAGGCTGAACGTGTCCTGCAGACAGAGAGACAACAACCTGACCCACTGTGTGTACTCTGAAGTTGGGCAGCAGCACTGAGGTGTCGCTGAGTGTAAAATTAGAAAATATTTTGCAGGCTTTTGCATTTTCAGAGGGTTTCTCATTGTGAGGACACGATAACAGTAGAGGGTCAAAGTGAGTGAATCGAAACCAGGATGATGCTGTGCACAGGCAGATGTGCAGCTTGTGGTGTGGTCGCTTGTCAATGCTGCAGCGAAGATGTGCAACATTTTCACAGCCAATTACCGCCCCTCAGAAACACACGGAAAATGTCTGCCACTGAATTCTGTACGCTCACACACCTTCCTTTCACTGTGCAGAGGATCTCTGAGCCAGAACCAGGATCTCTAATGGTTTCACTCTTTTTGGATTATTGTCTGCATAAATGTAGTAATTTGATAACCATATCCCACAATAATTCATTCATATGGCTGTTGAAAATTGAAATAAAGTATGTTTGTCTGAAGAAGTGCACGTCTGTGAGTCTCTGTATATCAAAAGACGTATTTGTATCAGTTGGACATCAAAATGAAATGGAGAAAGGCTTGTAGGGCATGGAGGACTTGAGACCCGCCCTGAGTGTGCCTGTTGTTCTCTGCTTTGTCTCGACATGGGGGGGCACACGGTGGTTTTAGCAGGATGCTGTGGTCTTTGCACACCAACATGGACGTCTCTCAAGCTGGAGACAAATATGGTAGCCGCGAGTGTGCATGCAGGGGTTCATCTGCTTCTCCTGCAAGTCCATATCAGCTCAGCTAGTGACACACTGATGGGCACACAAACTGTAGCAACAGGCCCGGTTGCAGCGGTCTGGCGCTCAGCGTTATTCTGGACCAATTAGTGCACAACACAGACAACAATATATTCGTAGATTGGCAGAATTTGTTCTCCTCAATTCAGACATTTTATCAAATATTGTGATGATTTTTGATGTCAAAGTCACAAATTTACAGTTGGACAATTCCGGATTTTCAGGTTTAGTACTACGTGAGTTTCAAAGTATTGTTTTCATGAACGCATTGTTTGCATCTACATCATTTTTGCATAACATGGGATATTTAGCAGTGATTGTAACCTGCAGACAGACAGAACTGACTCAAGCAAGCAGTCTAAATACTCCTACAACAATCCAATAACTGCCCATTCGCAGGGATTCTGAAGCTACGTAGTGGGTCAGTATGACGAAAGTGCTCAAAAATGGTACAATAAAGTGAAGGGAATAAAGTGACATACTGAAGAAAATTGTTTCTATTCCTCTGTCTACTGCTATTTTTTCTACCGTCAATATCTACTCAATTGATATTTACACTACTGGTCAAAACTTTCAGAACACTGCAATTCTTCCAATTTGTAACTGAGATTTAAGCAGTTCAACTGAAATGAATAGGTTTAAATGGTACAAAGGTCAGTGGTGAACTACCAGAGGTTAAAAAAAGGTAGGGTTTATTTGCTCTATGCTTTAATTTCAGAGAACACTGAGACATTAAACAGCATTATTTTCAGTAAAATTAAGGAATATTGGGATGTTGTAAAACTTTTGACCAGTGGTGTACATGTATTCTTGAAGGTAGTGAAGGCACCAGCTGCTCTTTGACCAAACTAGTTGCCTTCCGGGAGCATTTCAGGTTCACCAATCAAACGCAGGCTTGTCTGTGAAGTGTGAAGCTCATAGCAAAGCTCTTTCCATTTGAGATGAAGACACTCCAGAAGTTTGCTTGGTCTCTGGTGGGTCTGGTCTTGGTCACTGCAGGTATGTGGGATCTACTGTGGCTTTGTCTCTTATAATTTCTTTTCCCACCCTGCTTGTTGGGGTGATATCTCCTGAGCGTACATTTTCTGATGACATTGTTTGTGTTTGACTTCACCGAAGTCCAGACAATGAGGCAGACGCGTTCCTCGTCTGTCCGTCAGCAGCCTGATGTTCGCTCAGTTCCTGCAGGAGACGCAGTGACTCTGCTATGTTCTGATAGCTCTTCCACAAAAAAGATTTCCTGGTACAAGCAATCTGTGGGACAGAAGCCGAGGCTGATGGCAACTCACTACAGCTACGAAAAAAATGGAAATTTTTACGACGAATTCAGGGCCAACTCACGCTTTGACCTGGAAACTAAGAATGGCAGAAATGAATTAAGAATCTCAGATTTGCAGCCCTCTGACTCAGCCACGTACTACTGTGCGAGTAGCCACTCACTGATATTCACATTTGAAGAGGGTATCACCATCATTGTGAAAGGTTCTGGGAGGAACATCCCTGTTTTGGTCCATCAGACTGGAGACACACAGACTCTCAACTGCACCGTCCAGTCCAGCACCTGTGACGAGGAACACAGCCTCTACTGGATCAGAAGCTCAGATGGATCTCATCCATCCATCCTTTACAGCAGTGGAGGTGAGAACAACCAGTACGGGAGGAAACCAACAGTACAAAATAACACCTGCGCCTACAACCTCCCTTTGAATGTTTCTGATGCTGGAACGTTCTACTGTGCCATTGTCGCCTGCGGGGAAATTTTGTTTGGAAACAGGACCCATGTGACTCCAGAGCGTAAGTAACTTTTCGTATGTGTGTTACGTTATGTTATGTTATGTTATGTTATGTTATGTTATGTTACGTTTTGTTATTGGTCAAAAATGTGACAGACAAGCTAGAAAAAGTGTTGATGCTTCTTCTTGCAGAAGAGGGGAGTGATCTGGTTTTGGTGAGTGTCCTGAGTGGCGCGTTGGCATTAACCACCATCCTGAATGCTGCAATGGTCCTCATGTTGTTTAAAATGAAGAGGAGCAGCGCCAGAAAGCCAACAGGTCGCTGGCCAGTGTTCACAACACCACTAATGTTTCAAATTTAGCTATGTCGTCTGCTGAACACACCTTTACTACTATCTTTTCCAACTGCTTTTCAGCCACATCAACGTCAAACCCAGAGGTGAATAGTCTCTCTCCTAATAATCTGTATACCTGCAGATACATTATTTATTTAGTCATTTGCCATGAGATAACTCACTGGTTACTATCTGGTCACCAGGTACACCAAGACTCAGACCTTTACTACGCAGCTCTAAAAGAGAGCAGGACCAACAGATCAAGGCGGCACAGGGGCGAACATATGACAGAGTGTGTTTACTCCAGCATAAAGCAGTAGAGGTGCACGAGGTGTATTTAGTACAACAATGTATTTCTGAGCTGTTACTGATACATTGAAAATGCTGATTTTGTGTGGTAGCAGTTTCTGTGTAGTGTGGTGAGACCCTTACCCTTGGTGACACACTCACCACCACTTCCCACCATCCCTCCCTCTAACTCCCTCTCTCTCTCACCCTCTCTCTCTCCTTGCTCCACCTACACACACCTGTGTGTGTGTGTGCGCCTGTGAGTACACTGCCGATATGCCTATGGTTATAAACTGTCTTTCAAAATGACTACAAGTAAATGAAATATACACTCATCATACACCATTTCGTGTTTTGAAACTTTTAGAGAAGAAGGACAAATATAATAAACGTCATCAACTAAACGATGGTGGTTGTGGTTGTGGTTAATTATAAGATGTTGTTCTGAGGGGGTCGCAGCCAACTGTGCCACTGTGGTGCAAAATGAGGGTGATGAGCCAATCAGATGTGGCTTTAACTAGGACAAGCAGGGTTTTGACTCCTTGACACAGAATCATCAGTTTTAACAGTCTGGCCCTGCTGAGAAGAAGCAAAACCCTGCAATGATGATGAGGACACAGACATTCTGCTTTTTAAACTTGTTTCTCCTCTGCTTTTTGCGTAAGTCATTGAAATGAAATAAATTTTCTTACTTTCTTACAGCTAGCCTCTTGACTAATCATGCTGCTTCTGTTGCAGGTGTGGCCAAGTTTGCCAGCGTCTCTCAGCCTGAATCTTTCAAAGCGGTGAAGCCTGGAGACGCGGTGACAATTACATGTGACATGAAGTTGGAAGACTTTCAAAAAATCTTCTGGCTGAAATTCACTAACGGGAGGAGACTGCAGAATCTGGCGACAGTGGAGGTTTTTTATAAACGGATTGTGGTTTTCGGTCAGACGAAGGGGCGATATAACGTGACGCTCGACACCTTGAGCACGCATCTGACCGTTCTTGATGCCACTGTGGAGGACGTTGGCACTTATGTCTGCGGTGCCCTCAAAATAAACGAAATTCATCTCGGACAGGGAACCGATGTGGTGTTAGAAGGTACCGGTCAATCTCCCTAACAGCAACATTTGAGCTGGATATATTCAGGGGATTGATGGGTATGAAGGGGTAAATTTACAGTATGTCGTTTTTATGTCAAGGTGCAAATATGGGCCATCGCCGAGTCAGTCAACAGCCGCCACTCGCTCTCATCGGGCCAGATCGCTCTGCCAACCTGAGCTGTGCCGTGCCAACTAGCGCTCACTGTGCTAAAGAACACACCCGGGTCACCTGGCTGAAAAGCATGCAGGGTTCCGTTCACACCTCCAGGGTCGAGAGCGCCACCTGTGAACAGAGTGACTCAGATGAGAGCACCTGTGCGTACTGGCTGCTCCTAAAGAACCTCGGATCCGCCGACACTGGAACCGTCCACTGCATCGTGACGGCCTGTTGGGAGACACTGTTTGGAAATGGGACCATGCTTGAAATGAGTAAGACGTTGGTGCATGTGTATGGATTCTTCGTTTCTGGTGTCACATGAAGCTTGTAAACAAAATCATCTTCAATTATAGTTAATCAGTGTTTGTTTTTTTCCCCAGAGGGCTCCACCTTCACGCCAGGTATTGTTGCACTGATCATCTTGAACATCGTCCTTGGCACCATCATGCTTGTACTTGCGTACACACTATGGCGACGGCGCCTCACAGTGGGTAATTAATCCATCCTGCAACTAATAAGATGTGTTTGTCTTGTCTGACTTTTTGCACAACATCCGTGTGCAATATAACATTGAATTCTCTCCGCAGATAAAAGTGATAAATGTGCCGATGAGACCGAGGTAAGAGCATCGTGTGTGTGCCTTTGTGTGTCTGAATTTAGTGTTAATTGCTCTCTCTTTGTCTACATATGAGTCAGGATGGGGAGGAGATGGTTTACGCCACAGTGTGTCCGGCCCCCAGGGGCCGCAGCAAGGCATCCGCGGTGAATAATGGTGGAGACGCTTCGATCTACTCTGATGTCTGGAGCCGTCATTGTGAATATTAGCTTAACATTTGTAAAGCAGTTTTTGACGTTGTCTCTGGAAAACAGGAGCTACAAAAATCTTGACAGTATGTTGCGTATGTGAATATGAAAATACAGTATTAACATTGCTGCTATTACGACAGTGTTTTTTGCAGATTTGGGTCAAACCGTGTACCAGATTTCCCAGATTTTTTTTCATCCATAATGAAATGGAGTACACAGAAATTACTACATGTGCTGTTTTATTCTACCTGTTTCTGATGAATGGGTGTTTTGAACTCCACATAAACCTGCAAGAATGAGGTCAAACACAACTCAAAACCATCCGTCCGGTACAGGAGAATCACAGCTCACAGCTTTATAGAAAGCAAACAAGGAAAAATCCACACACAAATCCACACACACTGAGTGCTGGTGTGTACATTTAAATGCGATGTAGACTGGAGCAGCTGCTGATATGGCCGCTATACACTCAACCTGGGCCACAAAGGTCCTGCAGACCTCTCGTTCTGTTCTGCTAACCAGACACGTTCTCACGGGTGGAGTCCGCAGACCATTACACCGTGTTTTCGGGCCTGTGGTGAGCAAGGTGTGAACTACAGTGAGTGACTTTCCGCCAGTGGAAACTTGAGGCTGATGCTGAGACTTGACACAGGAAGAACCTAGTATGCTGTCTCCAGGCCACAAAACGTCAGAGCCCAACCGGAGGAACACGCGACGGCATTGGCCAATAAAGGCCTCTTCAAAGACTTATTTTTTTCAAAAGCAAAAGAAAGTGTGACACGAGTCTTATTCTTATCACAATGTGAACTGGAGGTGTAAAGAAAACCTGAGAAGAACAGGTCTGCATCAGGGTCAACAACAACACCCACGGTGTTGTTGTTTATCAGTGTGTGTCTTCTGAAAAGGTTCCATGATGATATGTGATACTTTCACTCAGTATCACACATGTATAAGAAGAAAAACAAATCAAAAATTATGCCGCAAGCAATGATGGGAAAACATGTGGTCAGACACACATACACGCACACACACTCACGCGCTCACACACACACACACACACACACACACACACACACATACACACACTTCTCTAAGTAACAGCATCAGTCATGTGTCGGATCAATTTTTTTAAATTTTGATTTTATGGAAATAAAATCCAATCAAGTGCAGTAAACCAAAGATAAGAGCACATCGGGAGATATCTTCATGTTCGTTGCTGCACCATATTTGGAATCATCATTATTTCATCATGTTTCAAAGGGCTTCCACACCCACAACAGCTCTGTAAAAGGGAGGAGAGAACCTCAAGAGGTGGTGATGGTGATGATGAAAGGTTGGATGATTAGGGCCAGACCTCTACTTGTTAACATCTTTTATTTATATATCTGTTTGTTTGTGGCACACAAGTAACTTATTACACCTGGTCTGCACCTCAAGTACCTCCACATATCTTCTTTTACTTTTTCTCGTCTTAAATTTCCGTGTTTCTGAGAGGTTGATTTAGTGAATGATAACATCTCGTCAGCCTCTCTCTGTCTCCACCCAACGACACAGAGCTTTGCTAGTCTTGCACGTTGTATTGGTCGCCTCTGAACTAGGACAGGGTGTTACACCCTGCTCGGCCAATGAGGTGCCGCCTGTCGCTTGGAGAGCACGGGAGGTGATGAGATCCTGCTCATTCAGTTCCTGGTCCTGAGCGAAATGACTGTGCTGAGGCTGAGCCTCTTGGCCTGTGTGCTTTGGGGTCGAGCTGGTAAGTCCTGACATTCCCTCTACTCCTCTCAGTGTAACAGATTGGATTCCAGAAAACTGACCTCGTTTTTCTCTCCAGCTCGTGCAAAGACCTCCTCAGCTCCACAACCTCAGACCTTTCTCGAGGGAGAGAACGTGACTTTGTTTTGCAGCAAAGATGGGGGCAATTTGGTGATGTTCTACTGGTACAAACAGACGGCGGGTTACAAACCTGTGTTGATGTCATCATATTACAAGCACAACACAGAGAACTCATTCCACGGTGAATTCAAGGGGGATACACGCCTCATGCTGGACGGCAAACACTTGAGGATCACCAATCTACGCCCGTCAGACTCGGCCACTTACAACTGCGTTATATCTGACATGCAGAACCTGGACATCATGGACGGATATGCCATCACCGTGAAGGCATCTGGGCAGAAGAATCTGCCACCATCTGCGTTGCCGGGCAACTGCTCAATCCAAACCAAGATCTACCAAGAGGAAGATAGCGTCTACTGGTTCAAAACCTCAGCTGAGTCACCGCCAGCAATCATGTATAACCGAGGTGTCAGACAGGTGAACAAATCCAGCCCCGAAACACAAATTTGCGTCTACAACTTCCCAGACGGCGTTTCATCCTCAGAGGTCCACGCCTGTGCCGTTGTCCTGTGTGGAGAAATGCTGTTTGGAGCTTCTCGTATGTCGGAGAAAGAGAGTGAGTAGCAGCTGAAGATGTGAGCCATTTGGCGTCACGTCCCCTCATGGAGAATGTCTGCAACCCTACAGGAGACTCTCTTCTCTATGTCTACCTGATGTCTGGAGCTCTGGCCTTCACCTCTACTCTGGTTGTTCTACTGGCTGCCTCGGCGTGCAAGATGCGAAGAAACCGACGTCCATGTGCAGGTAGAAACACAAAAGTTTGTATCGGAACCTGGAATTCTGCAATTGCCACCTTGGACTAATGAAACATTTCTGACTGACTCTGAATCTTTCCAGCTGACTCAACTCGCCATGCAGAGGTAAGTGTTTCAATACTGATATAAAAGATACATAGTGCTGTTTTGATAATTATTTGAATGACTGTGCTGTAGTTTTCATTACATATGGAAACATATGGGTGAAAAGAGTAGTTTTTATTTCATGCGGGCATTTTATGCTTTACTTCATATATGAATGTCTGCTGACTTTGCTTTGTTGGCAGTGTGACCTTGATGAGGGCAGTGTCCATTACGTCACTCTGCAAGAAACCCAGCGGGAAAGTTTGAGGAAGCAGATGTCAAACGTCACCTCGTGTGTTTATTCCAGCGTCAGGCAGCAGAGCAACGCCTGATCTATCTGGACTTTCATTCTTACCGCTTCATGTTTCATGCAAAAAACAAATGTTCCTTCAGAAAGTTTAAGTTTTTTTATTCTGCCATCACTCAAAAACAAGTTGATTTGTCTGCAGAGACAGATAATAAAATGTGAGTCGATATTTTACAAAACGAAAGAGAAAGAAGAAATTGCAGTTACAGAACACAGTTAATAATAAACAAAATGTGGATTTTCACAAGCATTTCTTGGATAGTTTATCTAGGAAATGCAAAGTTATAAACACTGCACTCAATACATACCTTCCTACTTACTATGGTGGGGCACTATTAACCTAAACAAGGGAAAATAAAGTAACAGGCCCCACTATACATAAATGAAATGCCGTCATATATGCAAGATATATGCGGGTATTCCTTTTTTAAGTCAAACGTACTAGAAAGAAAAGTTTTCTCCTGTTTGGGATCTGAGTCTCCATCCCAGACCTTGAGGACACAGAACACCTTCATCAGACACTGAGACGGAGCCTCATCTTGTTTATACTGCCACCACACAGACTCAGGACAAGAGCGGTACTGCATCATGAGGTGGTGCCTGTATGCACGATAACATCTCCTTCTCTCTCTGAAACAAACACACCCACAGACATCCTCTCTGTCTCTGTACTCAGCCCTGACTCCGCTCTGCAAGGTGAATTCCGTTCACTCCTCCTCTGTCACAAAGCTCCACGCCCCCAAACACCCAGTGGATCCGCCTCAGAGAGAGAGAGAGTGAGAGAGAGAGATTGAATGATGTTAACGAGAGTCTGAGGCATTTCCATGTCAAAGATGTGGTCGACAGGTGCAGTATTCTACTGTTTCGGGGTTAGGGTTAGGGACAAAAAACAAACTCCCCTACAGAGGAGACGTAAAGTAAAAAATAAATAAGGGTTATGGCTAACCCTAATCCTAACCCTTTGTAATCAATATGGTAATGCAGATAAAGAATTTTGCTCAGTTAGGTGTGATATTGTCACACTCTCCTCGTCTCTGGCCTGTCTGGTGGTGGACTTCCCGCGGTGGGGTGCCACTCTCTTTCATCCTATATGCTCCGCCCCTTCTGTCACTCTCTCACACCCACACCTTCGTCTCTCTCTGTCTGTACCGTCTTCACCTTCTTCCCACCTGCTGGCCTCATTTTTCACACTTTGCAAAGCAAAACCTGGTTTGACCACTTGCCTCTCATGGCATTTACATGATGAAACTGATGTGCAGCACATACATCAATTTACTATGAGCAGATGCTGCTGGCCGTCTGTTTGAGGAGCAGAATTAAGATATGGGCTTTTAAAGAAAACTGTAATTTGCAGCCCAGTTTACATCTCTTATTTTAGTTTCTTTGTATTTTTAGATGCCCACAGCTATTATTGAGTATTTTGTCAACCAAATTCAAGTGTTGTTTATATACTTGTTTTCATTGGGAGATCAGAGAAATATTAGGTGCAGTTGAAATGTAAATGTTTTCATGACGTAATTGCTGTTGGTAAAATATCTAACCACAGGCATGTAGCACGGCACCACTGTGGTACAGGCACCCCCCCCAAAAACAAACAAACAAACAAACAAACAAACAAACAAACAAACAAACAAAAACTTAGAAATACAGTCGTTGCCAGCCCTTTTCAGATGTGCCCTGTCCCTTCAACAGCTCAGTCTGATTTAGTTTCATTGAAGTGGTGCGTTCACACACTTTTACGCGCACACGCTCACACACACACTCACTCACTGAGACAAAAGCACGATGCAGCACGTTGCTCTAACTACATCTTTTCTTCTTTTCCACCTCAGTAAGTATTTAGATTTTACTGTCAACATGTACTGTAGTGTCAGAAAAGTTGTATATTTTCTTTCAACGACATTGAATTAATTCTGAATCTCACTTGGTTTTCTTCAAGCTTTGTTTTCTGTCTCCCCGTCTGAGTCTGTGCTTGTGGAGGGAAGCAAGGGTGCAGACGTCACGCTGGACTGTTCTAACTTCAACAAAGTAATCGATCGTGCGTTCTGGTTCAAACTGGACGACGGAACCATACCAATCTGCACTGCTTGGATGCTCAGCTCTGCCAACGAAACGCCATCACTCTGTGAGGGATTTCAGAGGAGCAAGTTTGAGATGAGCTCCACTGTCTCCATGTTGTCTCTGACCATCAGGAACTTGGAGCCATCAGACTCTGGATTCTACTTATGTGGATACAGGCAGGAAAACCACGTGATAATCAAACAGGGAACATTTTTACAGATCCGAGGTAAGAGAGCAGTGGGAGGTGTTTCTGATAATCATACAATTTTGTTTTTTATAATGACGATACCTTAAAAGAAATGGAAATGTATCTTCAGATATTACCATTATTCAAAATCAAAACCCCTGCAGCTCCGCTATGAGCTTGACAAGGATTAAGGATACAATTCAGCGTATCATAGCATTTACAGTATTAACATTCTGTGTCTAATTCAGATCAATAATGGTTCTGCTTTCATTCATATCTCTTACAGAAATGTATAGAACTTAAAGACGAACAACCTAATTTGATTTACAATACTTTTTAAATGTACATTTAAAATTACTGTTTGATATAAACATAAAAAAGTGACAGAAGAACACCTGATGTTCCAGTTCAGTATTCTGTGGTCCTGGTTGTTGTGACCGTTGAACGTATCATATGAAAACAAATAATTACTTTAACTGATCAGCTTACTAGTTTTAATATATCTTTTTTTATATATACAGAGGGCACTGCTGGAGCACCATATGAGGGATGTCATATTGCTGTGGGGGTCCTGGTTGTTGCGATCGCTGTTCTCAGCTCTGCCATCACCCTGCTGGTTATAAAAATATGCAAATTTCAGACAGGTGCAGTTTAAAAGAATTCTTTTCCCCTGTATTATGTGTTTTTTATTAAGGACCGAGTGAAAACTAACCTCAGTTTGCTTTTAGCGTCTGCTGAAAATCGAAGTCCACAAGGCCATGAGGTAAATCAGTAATGTCAAATCTAAATTATTTGGATGTTACACCGGTTATTGTGATTTTTGTGAATATTTCACCTCTAATGCCTGTCTGACTATGATCCCTATTCTTAGAGTGTGACCTCAGCTGAACTGAACTATGCAGCTCTGAGTTTCCATCCCAGAGCTCGAAGACACAGAGGAGCTACATCAGACACAGAGGAGGAACCTCATGTTGTTTATGCTGCCACCAGGAGGACTTAGGAGGAAAGCCGTAATGCAGCCCAGCGTGGCTGCTCATGCAGATGACAGTTGTAGAAAAGACACATTATTCGGTAATAAAGATATTCTGACACCCACCCAGTGTGATTAGCAAATATCTGCTGAAGTTTTCTGACTTTTCATCTGGGCTGTGAGAGACAGGTGCTGTGCCCTGTTTCCTAAAACATCCTTACAAGGTCACTCCAGGTCAAGAATGCACACCCCTGCCACACGCAACCTCTCTCCTCTGTCTTTGTCTCACTCACTATGCCTCTGTCCTCTTTACTTGGGCTGAGGCCACAATCTGAAACAAAGGTGTGTGCATAATATATGATAGGGCAGAGTCAGTGAGGGTCCAAACATGGGTTTTGCGCGCGAACACACACACACACACACACACACACACACACACACACACACA
>OMPJ01010577.1:14585-28666 GCA_900312935.1 Carapus acus
GAGCCGACACATCCCGCCTCAATATGGGCCCTCCTCACATCTGTAGCCGCTTGGCCCCTGCTTCCGCCCCGGGCCCGAGACAATGGAGGCCCTCAGCAGACCCTTTTGTCACAGACTTTTTCAGGGCTCCTTTTTAGCCTAAATCTTAAATATTTCATTGGGCCTCCCTCGCCCCGCTTCCTTTCTCTATGTGGGTTTGAAGAGCCGCGCCGAGACCTATGCGCTTTACCCCTCCTGCCCTCGTAACACCCGCATCGCGACAAAGAATTTCTCCCACAACAGTTTGGAACCTGCTAACCCTCACAAACAAGGTTCAAGATTCAGAGAATAATCGCAATCGCGATGCAACTCTTCAACCTCAACCTCAAAAGACCAAATCTGCCTGTAAAATACGACTTGAAAGTGTTCACAATTGTCCAAATAGACATGTTTTAGGTTTAGGTTTAGCTAAATATTCACATTTATGAGAAGCACGCCCCCAACTTGGGGAATCGACACATCATGTTTAAGGTTCAGCAAGTGAGCGCACCACCACTGCAAATAACACGGATGAATACTGTCAAAGTGAGTGTTTATGGGTGAGTAGAGCAGGTTTAGCAGCTCTCTCCCTTTGACACACTCCAATAGATTTAAATAGATGCTCAAACAAAAGTGTTTATATGTCACGAGCTCCTCAAGGTATGTGGGGAGATCCAGGTCTTGGCGCTGTTTGTGTGTTTGTGTGATGAGAGGTTACCAAACACTCCCATCCAGATCTTAAACACTTGTTATTAACTTTTCTGGCCCGGCAGCAGAGCGTTTATCAGGACAGACAAACAGGCTGAGAGGGATTTCCCCCCTTAAAAGCGCCCTGATTGGCCGGTGCGACAAAGGGAAGCTTTTGTTAAGGGAGAGGAGGGGGCTTGATTTATCCAACACGTTAAGAGACCCTAATGAATAATTCAGTGTTATCATTCAGCCCGATGCTCGATTATTATGTTTTTCTTCTTTCTTCACACATGAGGGACCCCGGCAGAATGGGGGTATGATGCGGGGGCACCTGGGGAGAAGTAATGCGGGCACAAGGACAAAACAAGAAAGGCAGCGGTGCAGTCACTCCTCCGCAGCCCCCGAAATATAATGTGTCGCCAATTAAAAACTCGTTGCCATTCTTTAATTCAGCCCAGGCCTTGTTAACCGCTGCCCGGCGGGGAGGCTGCCGCGACGGCCACGGCCTCTGCGACCAGCGCCACCAATAATGGAGGCCCCTGCTTTCCCATCCTTTAAAGTCCACGGCCCGGCCCATTGGCATGTAAATAAGACATTCATTGGCAGCACTTTTCCGATAGAAAAAAAATGACCATCAGTGTCTTTGATTTTCATCTTTTTTTCTCGGGAAAACAAAGAATTCTATAGTTTCAGATTTTTATTCAAAAAAACCCTTTTCGGCCTTTCTTCGGGGGCATTCTCATGGTAATGGTGTTGACTCAACTGGGCACAACGTGGGTATACAACGCATATGAACCCTAGCAGGAGTCCATTACAGAAATGCCATTTAGCAAGCTGTTTCTGTGAGAAAGTCAAACGTTTCAGGGGCTTTTTTGTCCAAGACGAGGACCAGGGTCCCACAGGAACAGCAGGAGTCCTTTGGGAGCGCGGGTGAAACTAAAGGCGTCTCGAGCCTGAGATATCTGCCAGCTGAAGTCTAAAGTGTTGAAAAAGCAGGAAAGCAGGTTTTCTTAGTCTACTTCTGACTTGGTGTCAACCATGACTGTTGTGCTATTTAGCAGCTTTCTTCCTCCGACACGGGATAAATACGTGTGATTGACGGTCCCTACGTCCCTGCTTCACGTCTGTCACAAGGGGGATCACTCGCTAAACACTTAGCATATGGTATTGCATAGACTGTCTGGAATAGAAATAAAAGTTGCCTGTTATGCGGAGTGAACCCACCCCCCTCGCTAAACCAGCCATGTGCAGTGATCTTATTGATTAAATGGACATCGACATATTTCTGGATAGTTTTATACAGATTCAATCCATCTATTTACAGACACACCCAGAACATGCCAGCACAAAAATGGCAGCCCACTAACACATTAACCTTGCAACCCTTCTCTTCTCAACATTAATGAAAACTATGGCGTTGTTTCTGCTCTGACTTGCCATGACACAGTTTGGAGACCAAGGCTGATAGAAATCCGTTCGGTCTGAACGAAGATATGGCAACCTACGAGCAGTGATCAAAGTGGGGGCAGAGATAGGGGCCCAAATGGCAAAATAAGTTGGACTGGCACAGGGAGACAGGCTCCTGTCTGGGATGTTATCATTTCTGCATTTGGCCAAATGTGATGACACCTGCAAACAATGGATGCCTTTGTGTGTGTGTATCGGCAATAATGGTCAATGACTTAATGTAGCTGAGCTAGTAACATCCCCCACTCTTTGTCTCACTTTGAGGTCCTGTCTCCCTCATACTGTCCTTTTGAGAAGCGTCCCCTCCTTGTTGGGACAGCATCCACATATGGAGGCATCGCAGTTTTGTATAGTTCTTTTAATACTGTACGTGCTGCAGGTTTTTGTGAAATCTCTGTTATACTACGGTTACTTGACGCTGGACCGCTGCTATCACCAAATGTGGAGCTGCCAAACGTATTACACAATGAGGTTGGAAACAGTGTCATAGTGACAATAAAGGATTCTTGTTCTTAGTCTTATTCCAGAGAGCTGAGCAGCAGCCCTCTTCAGTCATTATGGGATGTCTCCCTGCCTCGCTCTTCACAACCATTAGAAAGGACGTGCCGGAATGCCAAATATTCTGTGCGGGACTAAATGAGCCTGACGGAGGAGAGTGCGTCACACACACACACACACTGAAGTATGAACATTTGAATGAGGGCAGGTCTCACTCCTCGTTCGTCAATGCATCCCACCTCCGGGCCTCCTCCCCCTCCAGCTCCATCTCCTCCTCCTCCTCTCTGCCCGGTCAGAGTCCCCTCATTATCCCCATCACAGGGACCGGGGCCCACTTGGCACAGCCTTGTGGACTTAATTGAATTAGACATACCCGCTTGTTTGGTCTTTGTCTGCTGGCATGAGAATCTCCATCCCACCATCACTATAAAGGCAAATAAAGAGAGGCATCGGCAACACTTGTCGGAGGATCTGAGGCTGGAGGATTCTCAGGGATGGTAGCCGGACCACCGCGGTGCCGCCCGGTCGGGTCGTGGCCCGGTGCCAGCCACAGAGTGGGAGACATCCGTGCCAACCGCTTTGTTTCACCCCCTGGTGGCAAAATCACTACGCCTGTGTGAAACCTCGTACGATCCAAATTTATGGCTGCATTTAAATCACTCAAAGAGGGAAACACAGGTTTGTGAGTTATCCTCGGTGAGATGTGCTGTCAGCATTGGAGATTGACTGTGAGGTCACGCTTGTGTAACTCGGGGAGAGACACGGGCTACATGTAACATCAAAAATGTAGCAGATTTTGCCCTTTGAGTGTACGGACCAAATGCATTTGAAGTACATAGATAAGTACTTTGTTGCGGTTCACGTTGGCCTAAATTCACCCACCTCTTTGATAATATGTTTGCACATGTGGATCTCTACAAAGCTTCTACTTGAGACCATCTGACGTGGGACTCACAGCACCGGCTTAACCTTCTGCCTCCAGCCTTTTCCAGCCGCAGAGGCTCTGAAGCCAAGAGTCAGTCACTCTGCCGCTCACCCCAAAACAGAGGGAATCCCGCTCTAATGTGATTGCCCTCTTCCATTTATCCAAACGGGCTCTAAATGGAGGTGCTACAAGGGAATGGCGAGGCGCTGTCACTACATAACGTCACCTCCCTAACCCCGGGGGTCAGGCCCAGATTGACACCCTAACCCACAGGCCTTATCCTCCTTCAGCCTCTTTAGAGGTGCGCCCGGCCGGCAGTAATGCGGCCCGCACTTTATTCATTTGGGGCTCAGCCAGGCTGAAAAGATAAGCTCTGAATAATTGGAGCCCATGGACCACGGAGAATCTGATGGGATCTGGGAGTCTTTAACTTTTTCTCTGGCATGCCTCCCTCTCTTTATTCCGTCCTCGGACTGGAGGACACCCCTCGGTCGATCCGGGCGAGCAGATGGGCGAGAGAGGAGTGGGATGATGTGTGGAGCCGTCAGTGCTGCAGGGCCCCGTCACTCACGTGCAGGGGGAGTGAATACGGAGCTCAAAGAATCCTCCACAGCCACCAGTGGACAAGGAGCGGCTCTGTGCGGACACCAGACAGCAGCACCCTGCCTCCCTTTCACGCTTTCTCTTCGCCTCTCACGCGGCCTCCCCTCCCTCCACCACACCACACCACACCGCCCCGCATGCTCCCTGCTCCACAACAAACGTTGAAGAGTATTTTACATGTCTGATTAGCACCACGTTTAGATTGAAGGAGTTGGGATATTCAATGATTGGGCTCCCAGTTT
This sequence comes from Carapus acus, assembly GCA_900312935.1. Classification (NCBI taxonomy): domain Eukaryota; kingdom Metazoa; phylum Chordata; class Actinopteri; order Ophidiiformes; family Carapidae; genus Carapus; species Carapus acus. The sequence goes on from OMPJ01010577.1 coordinate 19,029, forward strand.
CCTCTCAGCGCCGCTCTAGAACTGGGAGAGGAAAGTGGGAGGCAATTAAAAGTAAGTAGGAAAATCCTTTTACACCTACATTCATAAAAGAAAAATTATCCCAAATGGTAAAATTGAACTCATGCTCCTCTAATTAAGTTTACCATCATTAAGCTGCAGAGTTTTAGGTAAAACCTTAACAACATTTATATTTGAGGGAGGTTAGTAGCTGACAAGAACTATAAAAATGGTTACAACCATCAACTGACCCACCTGAGATGCTATGGAGACAAGAGCAAATTGGTTTTACCCCTATAAAAATAATCTATCAAACTTTTTTCCATCAACAATCCATTTTATTGAATAAAAATAGTCTTACAAATGCAAGAGGGTGCAGTTTTCTTGATGACGAGAACTGTAAAAATGGCTATAAACTGACCTCAACTGATATCAACTGACCCACCTGAGATGCTCTGGAGACAAGAACAAATCGGATTGATGCTACGGAGACAAGACCAATTTGGTTTTACCCCTGTAAAAATAATCTATCATCTTTTTTTTACCATCAGCGATCCATTTTATTTGATAAAAATAGCCTTACAAATGCAAGAGGGTTGCAGTTTGCTTGAATCAAAATTTTTGGTTTAGAGGTTTGCAAGATGACCTAAAAAAACATCCCGAGCTGTGAAAGGCTCTTTGAGATTTATGTGAAATATCAATACAAAAGCAAAGGTTCTCGCACAGCACCGCCTGTCAGTGTTCCACAGAGCTTTGGTGAGTAATTACGGGACTTGCCATAAACAAGTTGTGGAGCGGCTAATAGAGCAGTCAAGTCGCTCTGGGCGGTGGGACACGGGAGACAATAACAGGAGGAACGGAGGCGTTTTGCCGCCGCGGTGGCTGTAATCACTCATCACTCTGTCAAATTAGCATTTTGCTGCCCTGCGTGCGAGAACCCGGGGCCGATAGACGGGGCACCGTTAGCAGCGCCGCGCCACAAAGGCCGAGCGGCGGGGATGCTGCAGCTCTACTGGTAATGTCAGAGCCAGGTCACTTGGGCCGGAGCCAGTGGAAGCCCACGCTGGGTTGTGTTTGTCAGACGGGGCGCTTTTACTGTATGACGCCATAGCGGTGACAAGGGAGACGCGCACACACACACAGACACACACACACACACAAACAGGACCACACACTTGTCCTTCATCGTTACCACCAGGAGCCCTGGTTTTATTTTTGTCTCTTTTATCTTCACCCACATGATGCAGTGAGCAGTAATGGATTGGACCTGCTGGACGCCGGCACCTTTGACGCTGGAGGGTCATTAGGACCGTTTTGCTGTTAATTGGACATGAGGACAATGCACATAAACACACACACATGCGCGCACACACACACACGTTGATCCTGAAGCTCCTGGACCTCCAGGGCGATTTGCCTGAATTAGTTGACAGTAAATGTGTGTGTGAGAGCAGGTAGCTTTCCTGCGCAGCGTTATCATCATCATCCTCATTAGCGCATTTCCTCCTCACTATTTTCTTTTTTTCTTCATTTCACAGCAACACCAGCACTTTCCGGGTGTCCCTAAAGATTTTGCACCCTGCCAAGGAAGCGGCATCAGCAGTGCTGAATACATCTACCATCTCTCCCTCTCTCTCTCTTTCTTCCTTTCATCCCCAGGCACGCGGTGGAGCATTGTGAAACATAATAATCCTGTTTCAAACAAAAACATCAGATTTAATGCCAGACGCCGCGCAGGCTGGGCGGGACGACGTGCTGTGTTTCCAGCCGTCCAGTCAAGGCAAATATTTTCTCTGCTGGATTGCTGGGGCACGCCGCCGCCTGTGCCGCGCGACGTGTCAACCAATCGCTTCTTGTTTTTCATAACCCCGCTTCCTGTTTTACAATTCCGACAGAGGGAGGAAAAGGAATCCGTGCCCACCGCCACACAGGCGCGTGTCAGGAACGCGGTGCAGAGGAGGGAATGACTGAGCCCACACAGAGATGGGGAGAGGGAGAGAGAGAGAGAGAGAGAGAGAGAGAGAGAGAGAGAGAGAGAGAGAGAGAATGCACATCTGGACTTTGACCGACCAAGAACATAAACATAAACCTTTCTACATACAGACATCTTAGACGTTGCCATTATATGAGCCATTAATGAGATTTGAAAGATTTTTTGCTGGTCTGATTTGTAATTTTGCTGAAATGTTTTTAATGAGTGTTTTACAAATGAGCTCCCCTTAAAGCGTTAACAGGCGCTGCCTCTACATTAAGGCCGAGTGTTCAAACTCTCCTTCATCTCCCTTAACCTCCCGCACCGGAGTGAGCGGTCAATAGAGGTTGCGCCGGCCGCTGAAGTGGCCAAAACTATAAATCAACGACGATTTGTAATTCTCTCCATTTAAACAAAGACCAAACGAATAAAAAGTCATTAGGATGACATGTGAATTGACAAACAAACTGTTTAATTTGTGTCGGCAGTGTGAAGGGGGCTTTCCTTCCGTGGGCTCGGGGGCAGCCCAAATTTACATCTGATTGGAGTTTAATGGCCCATGGCTGCTTTACTGCACGGTCGCTATGGTGACCGGGCTTTTCTCAAGATTTTCAGCAGACTAAAATGTCCTTTTTTGTCCATTGGAGATGTGTCATGCGAGCCAAATAGGGCTGGGGCTTGTATGTATCAATTTGTTTCTGTTGCGAGGCCCACACTAGCCCCGCAATGAATATATGGGCCATTGAATCCGGCCACACAATGGTCACAGCTGATGCGGTTGCCACAGAGACACGCCCACACAAAGGCTCGGAATGATGACATATGGTCCAAACCTGCCCAGTCGGTGGACCCCCAATAGGCCCAGTGCATTGACAGACAAAACCCCACGTTAGCCATTTATCCGTGCCTACTCATTTCATGGTAAGATAAACTTTTTATAAAGTTTCCACAGGCCGCGCACAAGGAGCAAACGGCTGGTGAAAAAGCCACCATGTAAAGTAGGGGGAATTCATCATTAAGTGATTAACAAAGGCGTCTTTACCACCTGCTTCTACATTAATACGGACGTTAAAGCCCTCTCTTTTTATTTAAGGCAGCAGCAGAGAGACCAAGCTAAGGAGCATTAACCTAAGGACATCATAGAACAAACCATCTGTCCCGCTTTGAATGCTGAAGGATCCCAAACACTCCGGAGGGGAGAGAAGATGTGGGAACTGGAGTTCTGTGTGAAACTATTTGCAAATACCTCTGTTTTTCACTTCCATCAGTTTGACTCTCAGCTCATCAGAGCAGTGCAAGCAGCAGGGGAAACAAAGTCGCTGAATGAGATTATTATCATTGTTATTCTTATTCTTATTCTTATTATATTATTCTTATTGTTATCATTAATATTATTTTTCAAAAATTATTATTAAAATGATTAATTAATAAGATTAATCAATTAATAGAAAAATCATTATCAAAATCATTAATAATAATAACAATTATTATTATTATTATTTTATTATTATAAATATATGAATAGATATAATAATAAAGAATAAATATATATTAATATATATAATTATTATTATTATTATCATCATCATCATCATTACTATTATTATTGTTATTATTATTATTATTATTATACTTTTATTATTGTACCTTTATTATTATTATTATTATTATTATTATTATTATTATTATTATTATTATTATCATTATTATCATAATTGTTATTATTATTATATAATCACGATTTTCCAAATTGTGTGAACTGCAGCACGGCCAGGATGGGGAAAGCCCCCAAAGAACAGGTGTCTGGGTCGAAAATTCCACCAGGGAAGATAAGAAGTGTGTGAAAGAGACATTTAAGCATCGACCTGTTTCATTACTCACCACTGAAATATGCAATGATGTCATCAGAGGCTTTGTGCCGCTCAGCCGCTGCTCCTGGGGGGGCTGGCGTGGGTCATACCTCACCATGTGGGGGGAGCGGCTAACTTGGGGTGGAAAAAGAGGACAACAATGAAGATGGACACTTTCACCAGTCCAATTTCACCAGCGTAAAGGTCAATGGCAGGTCACACCTCCACCTCAACCCGCTGACTGGTTTAAGGTTAGGTGCTCACTGAAGTCAGCTGTTGTGTTGTTTGGTTGGACCATCAGTCTTGGAATTACAACAGACCTGACTGCCGTCACAGAGGCCTTTCTGTCACTGGGAATCATCACGTCACGCCTTCCTAAGGAGGTGTTCCGGGCATGTCCCACTGGGAAGAGGCCCCGAGGAAGACCCAGGACACGCTGGAGGGACTATGTCTCCCAGCTGGCCTGGGAAAAACCTTGTGGTCCTGGGCTTCTGGGCTTCTCTTCTCAGAATGCTGCCCCTGCAACCAGGCCCCGGATAAGCCTCAGAAAATGGATGGATGGATGGGAATCATTAATCTTTTTGCCAGAATCTTCCTGACATGATGCTTGGAACTCAATTTTGTTGGAGAGGATATAGTGATGTCACATGTTGAGTATGACAAACAAAAACTTCCAGAGACATTGACTGGAGGACTGACTGGTCATCCACAGGGCATTTGAAGGAAAAGTCCCACCCTCCCTTTCCGACATATCGGAAGAACTAAACCGGTCTTGAGGGGGAGGAAGGGGGGAGGGAGACATATTTAGACTGAGTGAACCTATGGAGGAAGCCCCTGGATCGTTGAGATAATCAGGCGTTATCACTTCTATTGCTCCTACCCACACTCACTGCTCCTCTAGACTAAGGAGCCATTGCAAAATCACAACTTTCAATGAGAGGATTCTGTATTATTTGGGCACGATATGCTCTATGTGCCGTGGCGGATGTCACCGATCAACACCCACACCCAGTCATACCGGCCTCACAATGGCTCCAACATATGCAGCGGAACACTCGGGTCAGGCCAAAGTGTCAGCGAAGGTGACGGGATGTGAGGAGGACCCGGAAGGAGATCCAACCTAGTTTGATGTGGAGGTGACAGGTCCTTCTACATGTGACCTGTCCGCTCACCCCTGTCATTGGCCTGGCTGTCCCCTGGTTGGACGCCTCCATTGATTGCTGTCAAAGGGAGGGACCTGAAGGAGCACATTATCTTGGGAGGTCAGGGACCCCCAGGTGACCTGGCGAAGCCCCTCCGAAACAGTTGAGCGAGCACACAGTGTCCAGCCCAGATCTTCCTCCAGCTGCCCCGCTGCTGTTCAATCTGGGGCTGTCAATCAGGACGCGACGAGTAAACGCAGCGTGAAACGTGAAATGAAGTACAGGCAGAGCTTCCGTCTCAATCAAAGCGGAGTGAGGAGGGATGGAGCTGCCCTACTTCCCAAAGCTGTTTCTCTGAACGACACGAGGATGTGGTGTTTGCCGCAGAACGCTCAGATTCCCACACACGTGCAGCATCCACGCCCCAGACCCCAGGCTGTGCAGCTTTATGCGCAGCTCCCTTGATTTCACACAGATCTAAAAATACTCACCAGGGAGGAAATCCCCACATTCCCCCGCAACAGACCTGCACTACAAAGCCGTCCAAACAATAAGCCTCTCCCAACTCGGAATCATCCCAGACAATATAGGAAGAGTCAGGCATCACAGAGTTGTTTTTCCCAGATAGACTGTTGTGTCTAGGAGTGGAAACCTCTGACCGCTGCCGCTGACTCATGGCAGGAGGCCATCTGCCAAAGAATGGGCCGCACCATGGGACAAACACATTGCGGGAAATTGACCTGCATCGTTTATTTCAGTCTGGCTGACTGGTAAGAGATGCTGAACACATGGCGGCGGCGCTGGGCGCTCTAAAGAGGCCATGTCTGGCAGGATCAACATCTTTCCTTGAAAAAAATGTTTTTGGTAGCACTGATAAAGAGTTAATGACCGTCAAGGTGAATTGCAATGCAGCCTTAAAGTAATGGACATGCGTTCCCTCTCATTTTTCATGTGTCTGTGCAGACACATAAGCTCCCTGAGCACACTGAGGACCACTGTGAGAAATATCAGAAGTGCACTGTGTGGCTACACACACACCAGTATCACACCTGTTCAAAACCTTGGATCATAGCAAGTTACATGGCTTATAAAAATAGGATCAAATCACAGCAGCAATTTTCAATACTTTACTTTGAACATTAGCACTTTGGCCCACCTAAAATGAAAAAGACAAATATCATCTTGTGTAAACTTTGTGTACCGTTATGTCTGCTATCATGTACTATCAGTGTATGCCAGGGTGCTTTTATAACACTGCATAAAGTCTCATTCTGCGCTAATTGATTGACTTCACAAATTCAAATGCATAGTTTTTGCTTCGCCAGCTTTCTGGTGTTCTCCCATACTTTGCCATGTGATTGTGGATTTGTTGAAGTGGCAGCACTGATGTATTCATTTTGGTGGCAAGTCAAACATTGTCAATAAGAACTTTAACTTGCTCGGGGGTCTGATTGTGTTTTGTGTGACAGTTCGTTCCTTTTCTCTCGGTCTTTTGCGCTCTCCCGCAATAATGTACCAATCCCCTGTCCCATCTTGAGTCTTCGAACAATTCCAACAGCTTTTAAATGACTTTCCTGCTGAATGTGACACTTGAGGAAGTCAAACTTCTGTTCAGTCCACATTTTCCCGCCGAGAGGTTCGCTGCATGTTTGGCAGAGTAGACCTTTCTCACTCGAAAAAGAAAAAATCTCACCGAGTTTGGCCGCTTGTTCTTCAATTTACTCATACACATACGGCCATTCCATCCTGAAAGAACCGCATTTGTTTGGCGCTTTGGCTTGGTTAGTCCGTTTATTTCGCAATGATTTGGGGTGACGTCCCTAAACTCCGCCCTGCTGATGTTAGCTAGCTAACCTGAGCGGCGTGTCTGGGTGGGGCACATCTGCAATCAATGCTATGATTGGCTGGATAGCGTGGTTAAACGTATCGTATCATTGGCTGAATTCCTGTCATTCACTGCATTACATTGAAAAATGATACAGAAAAACACATTATTGGTCTGAATAATTAGATAGGGTCTAATATTAAATATTCATTTATACTTTTATGGTGAATTTTATTTTATGCGCTGCATAGATTTTCTTGTGCGTTGAGCATGTGCGAGCAGTGCGCGATTGCGCAGGCGCGCAGCGTGGACAGAACATACTGTGGGAGAGAAGAATAAGAACAAGAATAAGAGTAAGAATAATATGACACTGTTTCTTCATTCACATCATTGTATGAATACGTTTGGCAGCTCCACATTATGATTATAGCAGCAAGTCAAAGAATTTCCAGTAGTTATAGAAGTTAAATACCGAGATTGCACATAAACCTGCAGCATGTTTTAAAGAACTATACAAAACTGTGGTGTAAAACGACTTGTGCAGTAAAGTGGCGTAACGTGCATGTAAAGTGGCGTTTATTGCAGAGGCAAGGGATGGTTTTGTATGTGGGGGGGCTGGGGTGGACGTCACCAAACATCCTCAGAGGTCCGAAACAAAGCCAAAAATGGTGGAGTTCAGCTTTGTCATTATGATATCCAGCACTCAGCAGTGGTCTCGAAGGTTTTGCAGCAGCAGGATTGTACTCATAACTCCTGTCTGGACTAAAACCTCTCAGTAGGTGTTTGTTCTCAGAGGGTAAATAACAGGCCGTCCACAGGCGCTGCAGACTGTGGGTAAGCTGTGGTCCAGGCCCTCCTCCTGTGCTGACAGTGGAGGAGGAGGAGCGACCAGTGGCTGAGGATGGGCTTCACTGAAGTCTTCTCCTCTACACAAATGGGTGGAATCCAAATGTCACTTTTCAGTGTGGGTGGGAGCCTGAACTCAGAAGGAGGTCGAAACAACTACTTCAACTGACATTGGTAAACAAGGCATAGATTCAAAGACAGAGTAATACACAAACAGAAGAAAGTACAGAGAACTGATGGAAATGCTGGCAAACAGCAGCGAGGACATAAACTAACAACCAGCACATTCCTGGACACAGCAGGCCGCAACTATTGACCAGGAACGACCATCATGGGTCACCGCCATGAAGGTAGATCATGCAGATGCATCGAGCCAACAAAGGGAGAGGGGCCACACACACAGGCGTGCGCGTGCACACACACCAGGCCAGGGAAAGACAATTCCAATCAGGTGAGGAGAAACAACGGGACACATACAGGAGAGGGACCTGACAAACACAGGACGACATACCTGCCCGAGTGAGGGGTACAGAGATAAGTCAAACCTTAGAGCGTATAAAGGAAGGAAAAAACGAAAAATGAAAATGAAATATAGGCAGAGGGATGCTGTCGCTCAGTCACCAAGTCCAGCAGAACAGCGACACTCACTCAGAAGGTGATTCATCAACAAACTCACCTTGTCTGTATACACAGAAAAAACAAGTTGGAATTTAGTGGGAATGTTGATGTGCTTCAGAGTGCGTGTAAAAGCGTTAATTTCATCTTCCAGGGCCCTATGTCTGTCTCTCCACCTCTCTCTCTCTCTCACACACTCTCTCTCTCTCTGTCTCTCTCTCTCTCTGTGTCATTAAAACAATGAGGTTTAATGACGCTGAAAAGTTTTATGTGTTGACAGCCTGACTGACGCCTACATTGTCCAACTCACAGATGAAGTTGGGGGACGAGATCTTAATTTACTCCTCATGTTAGCGAGCTATTTAAGGGATCTTAAGCCCCGGGGCGGCCATGAGGGATGCATGTATAAGCGCAAAACTTGAGACTGGAGCTAAGACTGTGCAGGTGATACAGAGACAGAATCTACATCAATCAATCGATGTAAACTACATCCATTTTTACCCCCTCAGTCGTCAGGCCAAGGTGTCTCCAGCCTTCCTCTTGTTTCTCAAGTCTTTGCATCTCATCTTTTCACAAAATTGATCGTTCTCGCCTGTCTTGGAATGTGAAATGCAGAAAAATCAAATGAGGCAACACCTCCGGCTTGACTGACAGCTCCACAAAGACAACGGGCCAGAGCGATTTGTCAATGGGGTGAAAATCAACACAAAGAGCCATTGATTGGCAGGACAGAGAGGGAGGGAGGACAATGAGTGTGGCGGCGGGACCTCGGCGAGGTGATCAATACTGGAGTTCTGCACCAGAGAGCCACCGTGCTCCGTGTTTATACAGTCAGAGGCAGAGCAAAGATCAGCTATTGTACAGCCTGAGCACTGCTGTCAGTCAACGCACAGCAGCACAGCAGGGGGGCTGCCCGGGAAGCCATACGCAAACACACACACACACCCAACACACACACACACCACACACACACACCGTTACTTGACTTCTTCAGCTTCACTTTCTTCTTGGCGTTTGGTGTGTGTGGGGTGCCTGTGTGTGGCATCCTCGGGCGTCATATGAGGCTGCTTACTTCATCACTATATTCAGTGGCTTGACAGTAGCAGCCACTGGTAGCTTTGTGTGTGTGTGTATTTGTATAAGTATCTATTACCGTAGATGAACCTACTTACTTCATCACTGTTTTCAGTGGCTTCCAAGTAGCAGCTAGCAGCCTCTGTTAGCTTTCCGTGTGTGTGTGTGTGTGTGTGTGTGTGTGTGTGTAGGTTGCTACTTTCACGCAGGGGGTTGGCCTCCAGAGCAGCTTAGCCAACATTGTCTCTTTTCCTGAATGGTGGGTGAATAGTGTGTGAGTAGTGTGTGTGTGTGTGTGTGTGCGTGCGTGCGTGTGT
>OMPJ01010578.1:0-21231 GCA_900312935.1 Carapus acus
GGGGGGGTAGTCTATATGGAGTAGTCCAATTCATAGGTTCTTGAGCCCATGGAGTAGCTATGAGTGGATATTTGCTCACTTGCTTGCAGCCAAAAATTCACCTTTTTCTGCACCTTTTTTGAAAGAACAAAATTCATAAGAAGCTCAATTATATATGCAGTATATGTTGTTTGTTTGTTTGTTTGTTTGTTAATATATATATTTATTATTTTGGGACAGGTAGATCTCTTTGTCTTAGCCATTTTGAAAGTACCTCGTGAGCCAAAAGAGTCTGGGCACCAAAAGTATGGCAGTGTTGTCATCTTTACTTTGACAGGCTGAGAGAGACGGTGTTGTGGAAAGTAGAACTAGCAGGCTGGGGATGTTGTGTGTCTGGCCTATCACTGTCACTGCATACAGAGACTTAGATTGCCAGTTTCCCTACAAAACCTGACGTATAATATGAGTGCCCATGACTTCATCAGCCGTGAGTTACATCTCAGAGAACAGCCCGGTCTTTGTCAAAACAACTGCGGACCAACTACAGCTCCATACGTCCTCCACATGCTGAAGTGGTGGAGAACAGTGATGTGCGGCGAAGTTCATGGCAGGTGAGGCGCTGACTTCATCAAAATCAGATTTACAAACAATGAACCTTACAAACTATGTTATTCACCATTTGAGTGATTGGATTACATTTGAAAATAACTATATACGTAATGCAAATCACTGGATAACTGCAACCATTTCATCTTTTTTTATTTTACATTTTTTCCTTTCCATGATGACTCATGAGGCATGGCTTCTACTGCCTCCCCTGTCCAAACGACAATGGTGGTTAAGGATGATGCACGGTGGCAACCTCTGAGGGCAGCAGCCAAAAGAAGAAGAGGAGGAGGAATAAGACAGGGCGAAGGCAGTGCACAACATGGATGGGTCACCAATCCATCTCTGGCACACACAGAATGATGTTCATTTAAGAATTTTCGAAAATTCTTTTCAGCTTTGTCGATGATGTCAGCAACTTGTGCAGCTAACTAGTGCTGTGGCTCAAAAAAGCTAAAAAAAAAGTAGCTCCTGCTGGCTTTAAACCAAACATTGGCACTCTACAGCCTGCAGGCCGTAAATGACCTGTTACACTTTTTAATCCGGCCCGCAGAATTTGTCTAATTAAAAAAAATTATTAATTTTCCCTTTGCCCTGCAAGACCTACGTTTCCCCAAAAGATGGTGCATGGGCCATTGTTGGACCCTTGTTGGAGTGTGGTGAGTTAGCATTTATTTCACATTCATTTTCCCATTTCCCTTTAAGCCCCTCTGTAAAAATGAGCAGACCATAGAAAAGGAAAGTGGACAGTGAGTGCCGAGTGTTTAATAAAACATGGACAAAGGGAAAGTGGACAAAGAGTGTGTTTAGTTTAGTTGACAGTTTAGTTGAGATAAAGTGGACAACATAACTTTTTCTATTTCTCTCTCTCTCTCTCTCTCTCTCTCTCTCTGTGGTCCGTTCAATCCCTTCGGTCAGCTGCCACCTTATCTCAGTGGAGGGGTTTGAGTGCCGGAATGATCCTGAGAGCTAAGTTGTCAGGGCCCGGTGGGGTCTCCCAAGGCAAAAAGGTCTCAGGTCCAGACACCTATGATGACGAAAAATCAAAGGATGTTCATGTCGCTCAGACTGGCATCACCAGGACCTCACCCTGGAGCCAGGCCAAGGGTTGGGGTTTGACAAGGAGCACTTGGTAGCCGAGTCTTGGGGCTCGGCCGGACCCAAAAACCCTCCCTCCCTTAGGCTGACCACCCGCAGGAGGGGTCATAAGGGGTCAGTGCATTGTGGTCGGGGCAGCGGTAAACGGGGGGAGCCTCAACGAACAAATCCCCTGACAAACCAGTTGGCTTTTGGAATATCACATCACTGGGGGGAGGGAGCCTCTGCTGGAACGGGAGGTGGACCGTTTCCGATTAGAGATAGTCGGGCTCACCTCTACGCTCAGCCTGCACTCTGGATCCGAACTCCTTGAGTGAGGCAGGACTCTCTGGAGTTGCGGCGAGGCGGCGAGCAGGGATGGGCTTACTTATAGCCCCCCAGCACAGCCGTCACGTGTTGGAGTTTTCCTCTGTGAACGAGAGGGTTGCTTCCCTGCACCTTCAGGCAGTGGACAGGTCTCTCACGGTTGTTTTGGCATATAGGCCAAACATCGGTGTTTTGTCGTTGGACTTAGTCCTAGTTACAGTTTGTCAATAACAAACACCATGTTCGAACATAAGGTTGTCCATCAATGCACATGGCACCAGGACACCCTGAGCTGGAGGTCGATGACTGATTTTGTAATCGTATCATCTGACCTCCAGCTGCATGTCTCAGATGGCTTGGTTTGCACTGTCAGATAAGTCGGACCTGTTACCAGTGCATATTGGCCTCCAGCAGGGCTGCCCTTTGTCACTGGTCCTGTTCATTATTTATATGGGGAGGATTTCTAGGCGCAGCCAGTGGTCAGAGGGGATCCGGTTTGGGGACCACAGAATCTCATTGCTGCTTTTTGATGTTGTCCTGTTGGCACCCTCAGACCAGGACCTCTGGCATATGCTGTGGCGGTTTGCAACCGCGTATGAGATCTGGCTACGGTTCTCGACCATAAAAAGGTGGTTTGCAACCTCCAGATTCGAAATGAGATCCTGCCTCCAGTGAAGGAGTTAACGCACTCAGGGTCTTCTTCACGAGTGAGGGTAGTGCAGTGGCAGCAGTGATGCTGACGATGTACCAATTCGTTGTGGTGAAGAGGGAGCTGAACTGGAAGGCAAAGCACTCTATTTCCTGGTCAACCTACATTCTTATCCTCACTTATGGTCATGAACTTAGGGTCATGACCGAAAGGACAAGATCTTGGATACATGTGGCCAAAATGAGTTTCCTCCGCATGGTGGCACAAGATCGAGTGGGGAGTTCTGTCACCCAGAGGGAGCGGTAGTGGAGCTGCTGCTCCTCCACATAGACAGGAGCCAGTTGAGATGGCTTGGGCTCTGGTCGCCGTTCCCAGGGAGTTGTTCTGGGCATGTCCCACAGAGAGGAGACCCCGGGGAAGATCCAAGACACACTGGAGGGACTATGTCACCTTGGAACGTGTTGCGATGCTCCCAGAGGAGCTGGAGGGAGTTTTGGGGAGAGAGAAGTCTGGGCTTCCCTTTTTTGACTGCTGGCCCTGCAATCTGGTCCTGGATAAGCGATGGAAAATGGATGGATGGATGTCCAATCAATGTCCGTCTAATATGCCAAGAGGCTATTGCTTCTATACTTAGTAACTTGCTAGTATAGTTAGCATGCTGCGCGTTAACTGCTTGCTAGTAGCAAGGGGTCAACGCAAGAATGAGCCGCTATTGCATAGAGGTTGGCAGCTAATTTTCAGGCTCAGCAGAGTTTTTTCCACCAATAAATTGCGATTCAAAGTCAAGTGCCGGGGCAAGTTTTTTTGCTGGCATCAAAATTAGCAGAGGAGGGCAAGCCTCTCTCAGAAGGCAAGTTTTTGAAGGAATACATGGTTGAGACAGCAGGTCTCTTGTGTCCGGAGAGCAAAGGCAAGTTTGAAAAAATAGCTGGTCTAAGTCGTTGAAGGGGAAAACACAAGAAGACTTGTATGTACAGGGTCTGTCATCGAAAGTTTGCAAGTACGTCCTCGTTAAGGGCAATGAGCGCATTTACACACAGCAGCGATACAGTAGCCTCCTTAACACGCCGCACAATGCTCTCAATTTAGAGCCTCAACTCTAGTTTCGGGTGCCGGTAAGACATTTAATCTAGTCTATCTCTGTGCGCTTGGCGCTGGTACTCATGTACTGTTTGAACGTGAAAGTAAGGGCGTCCGTGGTGAGTTTGTAGAGTGTCGTCAGGACAATCCGTCCATGAGTTTGCAGGGTTAACACATACATGACAAATGATTGAGATTGTGTATTTCGTGGGATAATAATATGTTTTGAATATTGAAAATGACTCCATTTATCTTTTTCAATAAATGTTGATTTCTTTACCTTTGCACCTTCAACTAAAATGAATTAAAACTGAAGCAATCTCCAGGTTTGATAAATTACAGTGTGTTTGCCATTAAATCTATTTACATTTTCTTCACCCAGTATTGTGCCAAACAGTGTGTAAATGACCCATCTTGCATATTGATTAAGACAAACATACTAACTGGATGAGGGCTATTTTGCACGTTTGAAAGTTGCAATCGTCTGTGCACACTGTTAGTTAACACTGTTGGTTGGGTTGTACATGTTATTTGCTTGTACTTACTGTGCTGAGGTTGGCACACTATAAGTATATATCCGGCCAAATCACTCCATTGAGAGGCCCCTCTGTCAAATGTTTGAACCAGTTGTGGACTGCAAGTCAAAAAGTTTGCCCATCCCTGGTTTGGATGCATCGCACAGTGTCCCAGTTGTGTAGCATTTCAGTGAAATTTCAATACGACGCGGTTTGGTGATTTTGTCCTCCAGGGAGGTTGGTATCATATATGCTGCATTTGGGGGAGCGATCTGGAATGAAAACGGAATGAACGCTGCTTTAGTCAGTAACTCCTGGGAAATAAAAGATTGATCAGAGAAAAGTGTATTTGTAATTACTAAATGCAGGCTTTCAAAATTACGGAGGATTTCAAATCAAGAAGGCCTGGGTAATTACCGCAAATTGCCCATGATCCCAGAGTAATATATATCCAAACTGCGTCTTATTTTGGACTGAAGTAAGTTGTTAACTTTCCCACTTCATCACAATTTACTCTTTCAATTTCACAATCCTGTTGGTATTCATTAACCAATAAGTTTAATTAGACCAATGCATAACACACGGCCTAATGTTGCAAGGTATAGGGCAGAGAGTTAATCCGGTTTATACATTGGGCCTTAAGCTCTGAAGGCATCGGGAGGACAAAGAGGAGCAAATAAATCTTTGACATACCTGCTCACTTTTTGCAATGTCTTCAAAATACTTTCTGTCTTAATAAAACGATTCACTGAGGTCAGCTTTGGAAAATAATACATAACCAAATGAACAAAGAAGCTACAAATATAACAGGTTGTATTTATATGCTAATGAGAGATAGATGAGAATCACAGCAAATGTGATGGAGGTTATGGTAAATACACTGTTCTCGCTCTTCTTCTCTTTTTTGTGAATACATTTCTATCCTCGCCTTCATACCCGTTCATAGAACCCTGTGATATCAGTAAGCTGTCCATTCTGCCTCACGAGCGGTTATCCCCTACTCTCGTGTAAACAGATACCTCAGACAAATCTTTTTTTCTCCCTACATTGTACATTGATGTGCCTGTGCTCCTTGCCCTGCCAGCTATACACTGGAATAAATCCTTAAATAGACAGTGATTGAAAGGATGATTTAAAAACAACCTCTTTAATGCAGGAGACATCACTTCACACACACTTTCATACATCACATCAAACTGCTTCTACTCTGGTGTCATAATAAAACCTGCCAACACTCATTCTGTGGTCTCAAGTCAAGCTGCACCACTCCTAACACGAGATGGTTAATAGGTTGGCTGGACAACCTCACATTTATCTCTCTTGTTCTGTAATTTCACCAACAACTCTCATTTGATGTATAAAGTAGGCCTTTGCAAAAAGCTGTGCCAGACTGCAGACCTGTGCCAGGTTTGCAGACCTGTGTCAAAAGTTCCATCATCATATGTATGAATAAATGTGTAAAATGAGGCTCTGGGAGTTCGCTTTGCCTCTGTAATGTTACATCCCCGTGCAGTTGTGCAGTCAGATGAGCTTGATATTGGCAAAGAATGGTGTAACCACACATCCTCTCATCTCCACCCAGCCTTTGTGGCAGAGAGTTTGTACCATGTATCACAGCGATGGGTTGCAATGCCCCTCTGTCGTGATTTTCCTTTGTGAGGGATTTGACCTCTGGCAGGGATTCATTACTTCAACCCCCTGCTGTGACACTGAAAATAAAACATGCCAAATCACAAGCCTGATGAACTGTTTGTCTGTGATACAGGAGGTGAGCCCGAAATGCCCCTGAATACATCATCTGGATGGGCCATGGGTAGAAAAACGATGGGGTTTAACTTAGACACTAGCATAATTCATTCAGGGATTTATTTTCTAGATACATTAATCAAAAAAAAAGAAACAGATTTGAGAAGTATAGAAAATGTATACATTACAAATGTAAGTCACAGTTAGTCATAGTCAGGTGCAGAGGAGGAGTAAACTGCAACATCGACTCCACAAATAATACAAATAAGATTGTAAGACTAACAAGAATGACAAAAGTAATTACGACTAGTAAAACCACCAACTATGATAATAATACTCACAAAAACAGTAATATTAACACAGTAGTGGTAGCAGTAATGATAGGAATAATTATTGTAGTTGCGTAACAATTCCCACCTTTTGCATTCAACTTGGGCAGCTTAAGTGCCTCAACAGCCACACAAACCAGGGAAACCATAAAGCCTCACAGATCCATTCCTCTATTTAATTCCAAGATGAGGATTGCATTGCAAGATAATCTCCTAGACACTAGAGACAGTTCTTGTGATTTATGGCAACATTCTAATCCAAATATAGCACCGATAACAGTGCTGATGAGAGCGCAGAGAGCTAGTGTTGAGTTTGTTGTTACTCCTCTCATGCTACTCAAATGTAGGCCACTTTGACTTTGTTGTTGTATAACTCCATGTCTGGTGTTCGGGGAGTGGGCGGATACCACGGCACTCACAATCAGAGAGATGCAGAAGGTGAAAGGTCGAGCACGGAGACAAAAAAAGGGAATGTGGGAAACTTCAAAAAAATTATGTTCCCAATAGGCAGGAGACAAGGCTGAAAATCCAACCGCTGAGTAGTTGTGACAGATTCATGTTAACAATGTTGTTCATATGCGAGCTTTTAAATTTTTCTCATTTCCAGAGCATTATATCATGAAAGCACTCAAAGTGTCAGAGTGATTCAAATTTGAGCGCCTTGGTCGTCAGTGTATTTTCAACACAGAGGAAGAGCACTATGAGGCAAAGAGAGTATAAAGCAAAGCATGGAAGTTTTTTGTACAGTGGTACACAAGATCATACCACCAGAGGGAAATCTTTTTTTCTTTTGACAATGTGTCGTTTTTGCCGGGTGTAATTATGAGTTTTTATATCCCCATCAGCTTCACAGATGATCCACATTGTCTACCCGCCTCAGCTTCATCGCATCATGTGGAGCTCCAGAAGGCGTCTAATGCAGTCAGTAATGAAACTTGCCTGTGTGAGCTAAGAGGTGGCGGGAGCACGTTGCTCTCTCATCACAACAGCAGAATATGTTTATGAAAAAGCAAAGACTTGAAAAAGCTCACACCAACACGTGACGTTACACGTTGCTCTTCGAATGTGCGTTTTAGATATTTTTTATTTGATTACTGCAATCATAACGAAATGTTGATACAGTCACACACACACACCCCCCACACACACACACATCACCACCACTTGCCCTGAAACACCCCCCCATCCCCCCAACCCCGCAAGTACACGAGGGACAGCCTTGTCAGCGGTCGTGGAGAACCACATGGCTGACTCAAAATTACAGGCGGGTGGGTGTTTGTGAAATGAGTGTAACCAAGACTCCACAGGTACATGTTTTATTTTACGCTGAGTGCCAAAGCAGGGTGAGATGAACAGAATAGAATGTTTTTATTGTCATTGTGCGGCACAACAAAGGAATCAAGGCACAACAAAATTAAGGGAAATTAAGATGTATGATATTGTGGCATTATCTCGCCCATATTTGCCCATTAAATCCGTAATTACACACACACAGACACACACACACTCACACACGCGTATACGCACATACTCTGTACACTGTACAGCTGCTTCTGATGACAGCGCAGAGTGTTTGACACACAGCGTTCATCGACATTTTTCCCTCTGTTTTTTTTTTTTTTTGCACGGTCATAGTCAACACATCTCCCAAATGTTGTCTGTTCTCTGCTCTAAGAGCAATGAGCACCCTGCCTTACTGCTGCAACCAAGTGTCGGTCTGAGGTGAAGTGCACTTGAATGCGTTTCTGCAAGTTCTTATCTGTTTGTTGGGGCACTCGTGTCCGAGCACAAACAAGGTGTGCACATCTCTCTCAGGCAAATACAAAAGATTACATCATTTGGCAAGGAACTCAGTCATTTAGCTTCTCTGCATTATACTGACAAATTGTCTCCATGATGGGTTTTCGGATGTGGAAAACAACACTGCTTATTTTGACACCTACAGGTACTTCATATGCGATTTTAGGAGAGGCTGTTGTGTTCCTGATTCTTTGTGTATGAGCCCGCAGCGAATTATGAGCAGCACCGCTCAGGCGCAACATGCTCACACTTTTTTGCCCCTCAGCAAAGTCAGTCAGATTTGAAAGAAATTGAATTTTAGTTAATACAATTCAACCCCATTTTTTCAAAGGGGATTTCCAGGAAAAATTATTGTCTTATATTCAGAACAATATGGTAAGTCTGTTTTAGGATCCACCCTCATGTTGCACTGCACGTGTTTCTCCGCTATGCACATCATCTTGGCTGTTTTTCATCGTGGTGTGATGGTATGTCTTTCAGACCAAAGACCCGAAACACCCTATGACCCTGGGTCCTTCACTGAGCATGTGTCCAAGCTCCTGTGAGGGTAAACCAGCAAGTGAGGAGGTAAGACCAGCCCTTACAGTGCTCCAAGGACATCCTGAAACAGAAACTCATCTCTCTCTGACATGCTGAGTCATGCAGGAGAAGGAGCAGAGAAGAGCTTGCAAGCACGCAGCCTCCCTGGCGAATCCCGTTGGATTTACTCAACAGCTGCTGGGGCAGCCCAGAAGCCACATACCACAATAACAGGAGAGGGGAAGATCTATCCCCCTGCAGAGAGCCTCTCCATCAGAACCCTCCTTCCAGTTTAAAGTCAAAAAGCCCACATTGGCAGATGTCAGGGACACCATCCAGTTGCACGGTCCAGTGCAGCCCCGGGCCCAAGTGGAATGCCACACAAAGTCTATAGGCATTGCCTGAGACTCCTGGAGAGGCTGTGGGGAGTCATCAGGGTAGTTTTGCGGAGGGGAAAGGTGGCCAAGCAGTCTAAACATGCAGAGGGTGTCTGGATAACAAAGGAGAAGAAAACAAGTGACATAATGCAGTTCCACACCATCTCCCTGTTCAGTGTGGAAGGCAAACTCTTCCAGATTTTGTGCACTCAGACCATCATGTGACGCTCATTCCTCCCTCACAACTGTCAAGTCTCTAAGGACAGCATCAGCGGCAGTCAAAGCAGCAGAGGCAAGGCTGAGACATGGAGTCTTAGTAGGCTCTGTGGCAGGTGGACGAGCTGGGCTCAGTAGCCATACACCCTGTATGGCTACTCAAAAAAGAAAGTTTTCAGCCACTCTTAAAAGTAGTGAGGTTGTCCGCCTCTTGGACTGAAGCCCAGAGTTGGTTCCAGATAGTTAATGGCCCTGTTCCCACTCTACTCTTACTGATTTTAGGAATAACCAGGAGCCCTGAGTTTTCAGCTCTTTAAGGTATGATGGTGCCTGATCACTGAGCGCCCTGTTGGTTGAGGAGACAGATTTTAACAAATCTTGATTAAAGATAACTCCTGGACTCTTCATGGTGGTGCTGGAGACAAAAGTAAAGCCATCCAAAGTAGCAATGTGTTCACACAAGGAGTTTCCAAGGTGCTCTGTACCAATAACAATAACTTATAGTTTATCTGCGTTACGCTACAGAAAGTTACGAGTTATCCATGTTTTATGGCCCAATGGCAAGTCTGGAGTTTAGCTAGATGGTTGGTTTCCTCACGTTTCACTGATTGTACAGCTGTGTATCGTTGTGTATCATCAGCATGGCAACGGAAGTGAGTGTTTCTTATGATGCCACCTGGAGGAATCATATTTAGGATGAACAGAATCGGTCAGAGTATGGAGCCCTGTGGAACTCCATGTCTAACCCTAGTGTGCTCAGACGACACGTTGTTAACATGTATGGATTGAAGTCTGTTTCTTCGTTATGCACATCATCTTGGCTGTTTTCCATGTTGGTGTGATGGTATTTCTTTCAGACCAAAGACCTGAAACACCCTATGACCCTGAGTCCTTCACTGAGCATGTGTCCAAGCTGCACCTTTGAGGTGTTTTGAAAATCTGTCTAAATCTGACAGATTTTGTTCAAACACCCAATGTCACATCCTTCAGATCTAAATCTTTTTTCCCTCAGAGGTGATGGCGCTCTGCTTCTATATAGCACGCAAGATGATAATGTTTCATTACATTGTCGATATTAACAATTCCTCTGCTGAGAAGTGTGAAGTCTGAACATATTGCATTTGAGTGGGCCGTTGAGAATTCTCTAAGGACTCTCATTTGTAAAAAATGAAGAACATAATAGCCTCTTACAACAAAACATGCCAAGCAGGTGTCAAAATACGCAAATGCAGACGTTGCGACAGAAACTACGTCTTCTTCCTCATGTCAGTTACGTGTTACAGATACTGTAATACCCCTTGATAAATAGCCGCACACTAATTGAATTACGCCACAATTTAATTGAATCGAATTGAATTGGACTGAATTGAATTGAATTGAATTGAATTGAATTGAATTGAATTGAAGTCACTATAATTTTTTTACCAATCCAACCCATCTCAATTATCAAAAGGTATCAGTATTTGTATATCCTTAGAATCGCATCAGGACCACCTCTCTACGTTTGGCACTGTCAGGATCCCCGTCCATGAGGATTGCTCTGTCGACCCCTGCTGGCCCATGTCCATATGCTTTGTTGGACTTCCACTGCTTGTTGACTTAGATGTTCAATATGCCTGAACACCTGCTGGCTAAATCTCTTGCCTGCTGTTTTTAGACACCCGCTTTCACTCATCTACCTGCGCATTGTTACCAACCTTGCCCGTTTTGGACCCGGCCTTTTGGATTTTGGAATTAAACATTCTCATTGAACACACTTAACTTTGGTCCTGCATTTGGCTCCCATTCGTACCTGTCTGGCACATTGTTGCCATGACATACTACAGGTACTACAAGAAACATCTTTCAGTTACAGAAAAAGTCAGAAAATTTATCTAGGAACAACAAATAATCTAGAGTTGACCTTATGCTAGTCAAAGAGAGTAATTACGCAAGTAACAAAACTCAACAGAAACTGACCAGTATTTTTCTATCACCATGACCACTCAACTTATGCCAAACCACCAATTAGAAAGGGAGCTTCCAGAAAGTTTGTCAGAGAGAGTGCAAAGACAGGTGTCATACAACATGAAGAAAATGAGAAATTATTATTCTGGTACACAAAGTGTACAAATCATGTATCCTGTGTTTGTACCAAGGACCTGCTGGGAAAATAAACAAAACCATCGCTTAAACTTATTACAGATAATTTCACTCACACTTCACACTTCATTATCACAAAAAAACACCACCCTTGTTCTCGATATTCTCTCTGCATGTGGTTCTTCTTGGTATACTCGTTTTATTTGGTCTCCTGATTTATTCTGCAGCACGTAACTTGAATGCTCAAGGGAAATTAAAAAACAAAAAAAGCCCCATCGAGGATCATTCTGTTTAGTTACATCAGAAGTCAATGTCAAACAGGTACCTTTTGCACTGACCTCAATAAAGCAGACATTTCCTCACCCTGGTATCAATCTGGCCTTCAGGTACAAAATGCATGTATGTCTAAATGTTACAATTTCATGTGTCGTCGTGTGCCATTGTATTGTCCAAAAACACATTATGATGACTGAGTCACTGTATTCTTCTCTGCCACTGCATTACTATCAGATTCTCTCTGAATTTGGCGCCTCAACTGGCAGAGCTCATTAGTCATTTGACAGCTGAAAATAGACAGTTTGGAATATCTGAAGAGAATGACAGAAATCAAAAACTGAAAGATACAATGCTGGAGATGAGGTTGCGTGACAATTGGAGTTATGGTTCTGATGACTAAAAGCAAGAATATCACACGCTGGAGGCATCTTTGAGACAGTGAGGGTCAAAAAGAAGACAATTTTCTCTGTTCATTGATGATAACGCTCTCAATGCAGAGTTTACATACATTATTGGCTCGATGATGAGTTCAGTGGATGGCGTCTCTTTTCCCAAACAGGATAGAGCATTGCTGTGTGTAATCAGTGTGATGCTGAGCAGAGCTTTGGCAAGTCACTCTCAATTCGGATACAAAAGAATCAGCGAGGAGCCGTGCTGTCACTGCATGGGAGCTCAGATATTAGCGCCTAATGATTGGAATGATTTCATACCCTGGCAACTGTAGAAAGTGAGAGCCCTCCACTAATTGCCTTAATTGGTGGCTTGTATTTGAATTGAAATCAATTGTGCCGAGCAACTGTCACGTCCGTGCCCACAAGCCGTTGAGTCTGTGCCAATTGAGGTAATGGGTGAGTTGTTAGAGGACAAAAACAGCAAGTTGCAATTTAAAGCCAAGCTGTCTGATTTGCTACCTCGTAATAAAGATGTTTGGCATCAGGGAGGGGAAGGTACATCACGCAAAAGTTTTTGCCGAAATCACATTGAGCAAAATGACACCTTGAGGAAAACTTTCCACATTGATGTTTTGTTTATGTTCTCATAAATGACAAACAACACACTTTTTGCCATACATTTTTAGGGGGATTGTTTTTTTCTCACACACGCATAATGATAATAATAATGTTAATTGTCAGACTGACTTCACAAAATAACAGATACAAAACAGCTGAGACAAAACTATCTTGAGTTAACAAGAAAATTGAAAACACCATGCAAAGGCACAATTTTGGAATCTAGTGATGATGTAATCACCTCTGCTCTCATATTTGGTGGGTAAACAAAACCATCACACCACCATTTCAGTGCTTCCACCTGCCTATATTGTCCTTCAGTATTGCCCATTAACTTTCCTGGTTGTTGAGGTGCATTTGGTCAACATTGAAGACTCTCCCCATATTGCAGAGGCTGCGCTGATAATTTTGGGACATTTCCATAATGAGGAGTACTTTGGCTGTAAGTTTTAGGATTTTTCTCTCTCACCCCCAAAAACTTTGTCTGGGTCCACAAAATGCATTGGCCGCATTCTTCTGACCACCCATCTATGGTGATTTTGGACGTCATTGTCTGTCAGCATGCCTAAGACTTCAGCTTGTTTGCTTTTATATGTTTATTTCACCTCTGCGTGTTAGTTACCAGTATACACCAGCATACAGAAAAACGAATGCTGTTCAAGTGGCATTTGCTTATTTGTGAGACACTAACAACTTTGCCATGGATTTGGATTACTACTGTATTTTTTGTACTGTAAGGCACACATAGATCCTTAAATTTTCTCAAAAATCTGCAGTGCACCTTTTAATCCAGTGCACTTAATGTGACTTAATGTGACTTAAACTGACCTAAAATCAATTTCATGTTGCACAATACGCTAAAAAATCTGTCATAATGTTTCGATTTTGAGTGACAAAGCCACTCTAACTGGTTGATTGTCGTACCATTCCGAGCTTACACAGTCATGTTGTATTTAAGGTGTTCACATTAATTTAGTTGCTATCATTGGAAACTACAAACCGATCAGAGAACAGAGTATAATTCGCTTACCTCTGCCACTTCCTATCCGTAATACGTGCTTGCACGCAAGCTGGAATCATCACTGAACAGCTAAGTACAGTAAGCCCCCAGCTGTGGTTCTACGACAGCAAAATCAAGTATCTGCGAACATTTTTCATGAAGTCCAAGATTCTAAAAACACTCCATTTCAGCCATCAGCAATAGCTAGCAGCTGGGGCTGAACACTTACGTTTTGTGGCCTCTCATGGGATCAGTGTACTGTAGACAGCCAGCCAGCGGTCAAATAGCATTCACGATTCATCATTCCTTCTTGAACACTCTAGGGAGATCTGAATCACGTGTTCAGGTACAGCGTTCAGTTTATAATGCAGTGTCAATCCATGTGTATGGTTGCCTCTGTATGTAATTTACGATGCCACCGAAACGACATGCATCTGCGAAGGCTGTTGGAAATGCTACGTAGAGTGCCAGAAAAGTTGTGATTCTCCAAGAAAAGGTGAGAGTGCTTCATATGTTAAAACTGGGGCAGAAAATGACACTGCTGTTCGTCATGTTGGGGTCAGTGAAAGCATAATTATTTCACTTGGGCACTAACCGCAAGAAATTTGATGGATTTGCGATAGGAGGATGATTTCAAATGTGAGTGTATTTTTCTGTATTTGTTACAACTGAACAATATTCTGAGTGATTGTGAATGAGTCAAATAAAGATCAACCTGACCAACCTGACCCACTTTATTTGTGTTTTTTATGCGCCTCAGAACCCGGTGCACCTCATTCATGACAATAGACCTGTTCATGAATACTGTGCCTCAAAATACGAATCGATTGATGGTCCATAAAATACGGTATACCATTACAGCATAACTGCAATATGTTACGAAGCTGTGGAGTGTTTTTTGCTTTTAAAATTATTCCCAAAAGCTAGCAGACAAAGACAATGCGCACGCTCAAAGTTTGAGAGCCACAATAGTAAAGGTTCTGTAGCAAACTGTAAATTGGAAAACTCCATCACCATCTGTCAGCTACAACAGAAACAATGTTATGCTTGCACTGTGAGCCCACATGTAGCTTATTTTCTTCTTCATTACTGCTGGAAGTTGGCCCTGTAAAGATATTTACAGGACCATCACAACAAAATTGAAGAAATCAGCTCTGTACCAAAAATAAGTATGTGGAGTGTTTCCCTGACAAGCAGAGAGAATATGCAGCACCACAATCACGCATCAAAAATCTTAGAGTATCACCAACTCTGTATGAAGTCACAATAATAAAACCATTAAAACCAATGCCTCCCCACCCTCACCGTGTGATTTTCAGTCAGTTTGTATGTTGATTGGGAGACCTAACCCTTCATCAGCATGAAGGTTGGGTACTGCACCAGGTGTGCTCACGCTGATGAATGTTGTAATGCCAGGAGGAGCAGAGCAGTTTGAGATTCAGAGGGGTGTTTCACTTACCTAGGGAGACAAAGAGAGAGGGAGACAAGAGATAAAAGTGAAAAACAAATATACCTCAACGCACTGTTGCATTCAAAGCAGACACAGCATTTAAGCGCAAGACGTGAACTGTCATGGTCCAACAGAGACTAACAACATGATGAAATTCAAATATCAGATTTAGACAGCAAATGAAGTGCCGCCCTCTCCTTGGAGAGGAGAGAGAGAGGGTCTCTCTCCTCTGTCAATACCATCTGCATCCAGAAATCCCATGGCAAAAATGCAAAGTTCACAGCCAAGGTTGTGAATTATTTGTTGAGATAATATCAGGAGGAAACACTCAACATATTTAGCTTTTTCCACAAAGAATTAAATGTTACTTCACCAATGCAGTAACGTGATTTTAAAAAGATAAGAACCATGGAGCGACAAACTATATTGGTGGTTGGTATGGTAACAGAATTTCATTCTTGTCGAAGATTTAATTATCTGCTTTGTGAGTGGGTTTTATGAGTTCAGCCTTTGACACACCTGAAAGAAAAGGAACACCGCATCTCTCAGTAAAGTTCAATTTTCATTCGCTACCTCTGTTCAAACCTCTTGTGTTCTAGGTTTGGCTGACAATAGCAACTTTGCAGGCTTGAGTGAATAGTTTTCAAATTGTGGCACACAATTCCCACACACGACTGCCTGTGTCGCCATATAATGTGTATCTGCACCAATCCATGAGAATGCTGCGGTGTGACAACTTGTGCCACGCATTTTGAAAATCTATCTAGCAGAATATAATAAAGGCATTCTGCAGAGGACACCTTGCCATAGTGTCTACAATCAGTGCGTGGATCGATTGTAGAACAAACGAAAGAGAAAGAATAACCAGCGGCAATTATTATTCTGCAACTCTTTGATTTGGTCTATTTTAAGAAATTGTGCAGAATTACGCCACTAGACTTTTGCAAAGTTCTGAGAGGCGTGTCACAGAAATGGAATCGCTATCAATGGATAAAGTTAAAACTCATTAAAAGATGTGTGGCATACATTTATTTCACAATCATATTTATATGGACATCGTTGGAAACCCTTCCCCTCCACCACCAAAGACGAATGTGTTTTTGTTTTTTTTTGCTATTCCCCATTTAATTGGCTGAGTCCTTGGAGATCGTCAAAGGAGCTCAATTGATACTCGATGATTTTGCCGCAAATGTCGAGGGAAAACCTCACTCCACCTGCTGTTGTTTTGGAGTGGTGAGTGGGCTGTGATGAGGTGACTTTGGGGGTAAAGAGGCTGGCAGGCACAAACAATGGTCGGCTCTCACCAGGGACTACAGTGTAATTGGACACAAATCATCTGTAATTACAGTAAACTGCTGCTGACGCTCTCTTTCGGCCGCCTTTTCTTACCTATAAACCCCTCTCTTACTTGCAGTTGTCATACCACTGAGGCTGTAAGTAGGAATACAAATTATATTTCAGGACTGTCTCAATGCTGTCCTGATTAAGGTGAAAAGGATACAAATCATGACCAACACAAACGAAACACACTCACTCTCTCTCTCTCACACACACACACGCACACACACACACACACACACACACACATTCTAGGACTGTACTACCGACACCACTTTATGACACTACTGTCACTTCATTGCGATTCTCTCTCTCTCTTGCTCTCATTCTCCTGCCGTACTCCAGACCTATTCAACTGGCGGCCTGCCTGAAATTTTTCGACGGCCCGCAAGAGATGCACATGATATGGAAAAAGACTGGCACAGACCTGCGTATGCAAACCCTTCCTTCACATGTTGATATAATACAAAATTACAATCTGTTAGATCGCCATATGTCCACAGCCTGCAAATACCCATAACAATGGCCGTCTGATATATTTTGATTTGGAATGTTGGTATTTTCACGTGGAATTATCATGCAATTAGGGTCTGACTCCGGGAGTATGGGCACCATGGCCCCCTACTAAGGGCTGTGCGGTCTCTGTACAACCGGAGCAAGAGCTTGGTTTATAGAGCTTGTTTGAGTATCTTGGAATCTTGTTTACCAGTTAGGGTAGAACGGAATGGGAGACTGACTGACGGATCGGTGCAGCGGCGGCAGTGATGTGGTCGCAGAAACGAGCACAGTGATGTGGTCGCAGAAAGGGAAAACTCTCTATTTACCGGTCAGTCTATGTCCATACTCTCACCTATGGTCATGAACTTTGGGTCATGACTGAAAGGGCAAGATCTCGGACGCAAGCGGCCGAAATGAGTTTCCTCTGCAGGGTGGCGGGACGCACCGTACGAGATTGGGTGAAGAGTTCTGTCACCCGAGCTCCTCCGCATCACGAGAAGCCAGTTGAGGTGGCTCAGGCACCTTTTTAGGATGCCTCCTAGACGCCTTCCCAGGGAGGTGTTCCGGACATGTAACACAGGGACGAGACCCCGAGGAAGACCCAAGAAGGACTATGTCTCCCAGCTGGCCTGGGAACGCCTCAGGATCCTCCCAGAGGAGCTGGTGGAGGAGTCCAGGGAGAAGGTTCCCTTCTGAGACTGTTGCTCCTGCAACCCGGCCCCGGATAAGTGGCAGAAGATGGATGGATGGATAAAGGTCAGACCTACATGCTTTTTTAAAATCTCGATTAAAGCTTGTACTGTCTTGTACTCTTTGCATACAGTTATTTCCCGCAGAAACCATTGAAAGCTTCATGTTCCTGCATTGCACTTGCTTTGAAAGAGTCTACACACAATCTGTTTTTGCCTTTTTTTTTTTGATCATTTGACACTGAATCAACATATTCTGGTAGAAGTTGCTTTACACTGGTTATCTGGACATAAAAAGTCTTGAAATGCAAAAAGAGGACATTGCAAAAAAAAGCACCATTATAGAGATTCTGAGGTTACTAACAATTAAAAAGATAAAGAAAGCACTTATTTTGATATCATCCCATACATGTACATACATTCATTCATATCTGTAATCCTGCTATTTTCATTGTTGTTCAGTTATTGTTATCCGGTCACTTAAGTTATTTCATTCCTCAATCATTATACTGATGCACCTCTGGTTTCTCTGGTTAAATGAAACCAACATTTCATTACCATATACATGTGACATATGTAATGACAATGAAAATGAAAGTAATGTCATCCGATTCCCAGGTGTGAAACTTGCTTGCTTGCTTGCGGGCCAAATATGGCTCGCTGAATCATTCTTCATTTTAGCCTGCATTTACCCTCAAACTACATCTCCCACAATACTTGTCAATCATATTACCTGCAAAGTCACAGTGCCCAGCCTCTATGGTGCAGTGTATGTGCACGAGGTAATTGAAAACACTGCACATGTCTGGTTAAAGCTGGTACAAACGTATGTGTAAAGGACATGTTAGAGAGTAATATGGTGGCGTTAATACACCAAACATAGCGCTGAAAATACCAACCTTAGCCATAAATAAAATCTACCGATTGTCCAAAAAATATAAGGAAAGCTGGGACCCCAGCATGACAACTTCACAAAGGCGACTCCAAACAACGCAGCAGCTTCTTCGGCTTACACAGCTGAAGACATTTGCCGAGCCTAAAAATTGTTATCTGACCAGACATACATGTTTTAAAATGTCAGTTTGTCAAGAGACAACATCACGCACCCAGTGAAGGAATCAACTTGTTGACTTATTGATTGATTGATGACTGATGATTGTTGATAATTTCAGGTAGTAAGATAATTTACATTCATGCAAATGCCTTTGCAGTATTTGTACGCTGGGTAAGTGATAAACTGTTACTATCAGATATTTCAAGATGAGTAGTTTCATTTATATTATATTGAGATACATGTATGCCTCTGTTATATTTGGTCGTTATGTCTGACCCTTTAAGGGCAACTGATATGGCCCCTGGTAAAGGGAGTTTGACATCCCAATATGATGTCATTTTAAATGGAAGGACTTTAAACTTCCTTTTACTTCCTCTATGTCCTTTAGTTTTTGTCCTGTTTTGTTTTTGTTAAATTGTAAAAGTTTCTGTTCTCAATGGAGTGGACTCCTGATGGATGACTGATTCTCTGTATAATTTCATAAAATGCTAAAAGAAATTATAAATCACTAATTAGTATCACAAACTGTGTTTTACATGACCAGACATTAACAGATTCCTCTCTAAGCAACATTTATGGCTTTGCAAACTATTGCTGTCGGCATAACAACCATCGCGCAAAATTCTGGAACAGTTGTGCACAACATGAACAGTGAAGACAAAAAGAATATTGGCAGCAAAAAACAGGATAGAAATGTTATTTCACTGTACTTTTATCAACCAATTAAACCTCTGACTCACCAAAACAAAAATTTATCAGATTGTGTGTGGTCTTAGCGGAGAATGGGCTCAACGCCCACCAAATCCCTTACAATTCAAACTGGATTCATCCTCTGTTTAACCCTAACTGAGCCTTGCAAACGCCCACCATGTCTCTGCTGTCTTACATGACATGACACACCAAAGATAGATAAACTATTTGTGAGTCATGCATCAAAAAACATTCACTAGACAAGCCATCGAAGACATTGCTTCAACCTCTGCAGCTTCACCAACCCCCAATTCACCACACACCAACTCTCATACCCTCCTCTTGAGAACAAATGTCTAAGATTTAGCTGTTATGACAGTGTGATGCTCATGCACTTTTTAAACGGCTGAAATATTGATGGTTAAGGAGACTGTGAAGTCCAGGAGCTGGTGCCCAGCAAAAGGGCGCTGCGTATTAATCATTCACTGATAGAAAGGCACAGATTTTACTGTGCAGTTTTGACGGATGCTGTATATAGGCAAAGGTTTCCACACTATGACTACATTCCCACTGCAATTGTCAAAGCTGAAAATTTTTTAAGCTGAGACACTTTTCGATGCATAGAATAAAGTATCTAAAATATATAAAGTCCACAAGTGACCCACAAACATCGCAGAGGACATGACATCACATGTGGCACACTTTGTTTACCGATGCAAATACAGATGATGCAAACCTGAGCGTGTCTTTATTTTGATTGTGCCCTTCCCGTCCTGCTCTGATGCAGAATTCTGGTGGCAGTCTCATAGCAGTTGGGCTCAGAGGTCAAAGGTCGCTTTGAAAAACATCAGAAATGTGTCGAATATAGGACCATAGATGAAAGAGCCCTGGAGCAGATTTTATGATCAAACTGCCTTTAAAAAAAAAAAAAAGTCAGATATGGACATAAAAGTCCATTTTGGCCGGCTTTTGCCAGTAGTATGAACACAGCCTTTTCTAAGTCCACACTCTCTTTACCCCTCAATGCCTTTTCCTGAGAGTCCAGACAAAATTTACTGTATCCAAATTTACTGTTTGATTTTTTTTTATTATTTTGTACAGCACTTACACAGGTACAACCTTCCCAGGCATGGAAGTGCTTAAGCGAGTTTCATTACTATCCACCATGAGAAAGGCAAAGTCTAAATCATACGGTGACCGGCAAAGATCATTTGGTGAAGGTTTGATACTTCCAATAAAAGACAGACTCGCTGGGAAAAGGTGGAGTACAGTATTCAACAAAAGAACAGTGCTCCCGTTGTGGCGCAGAGGCTGATAAAAGGGCGCAGGGGACTGATAAAAGGCCCGAGAGGGTGCATCACATTCTGAAGGACCACAGTGGTGGGACAGGGAGGGAAGAACTGGGGCGGACAATAAGGACACGTGGGCTAATTGCAAATGCTCCCCACGCATCACGTAAATGGACACCGACTGCTCTGAGAAATTAGATGTTGACGTGGCTGGAAGGCAGATGGATTGAAAAATAATTCAAATGAAAGCACAAAGGAGAAGCAAGGGAAAACCCAAGAGTGGCAGAGAATTCCTGCAATTACGATCAGTGTCAGCTGGGTGGGAATGTGTGTTCCTGTTTATCTCCAACATCATCGGGATGCTGACACAGAAAAACGCCTCAAGCAACCTATTTATCAGTTAAGCAAATGACACATCAGCTCATGATGATCATTCAGTGTCGCCTTGCATTTTCCTGTCAGCTGAGGAGATAAAGCAAAGGGAGTGAGGAAAAGCCGGCAAACATTTGATAGGACGTTATTTAAGTACCGACCCCTCAAAACAGCCATCAGTGCTAATTTGTCTGACGAAATATACAATGTCAGCTTTTTTCTAACCCCCCCACGCCCCCACACCTCCAGCCCCTCGGCGGGAC
>OMPJ01010578.1:21324-31741 GCA_900312935.1 Carapus acus
CACATTGTGCGTGTACGCATGTCTGAGCACTTCTGTTGTCCTGATGCCCAAATTCAACTGTAAACCCATTTCTAGTTTAAAACACTTCACACCTCACACACAAAAACATCTGACATTTAGGTGACAATGAGGATGATGATAATGATGATGATGATGATGATGACAGTGACGATGATGAAGAAGTCTTGGGAGTCACTATGACAGACTTCTCATCTATCTATGCGAGGATATTGTACACATTAAATTCCTTCCACTTCACATGGATAAAACCTCATCTTCCAACGTAGGTGTGAAATAACACATTTTTACAGCCAGCGAACACAAAGTAAATGCCCATATAGGTTTGTGTGTGCGCGTGTGTGTGTGTGCGCGCGAGTGTGTGTGTGTGTTTTAATCTGTGAGATGTATAATTAGCAGCACCTGTAATAAGGGATGGGCAATCAGAAAGATGAGCATATGGATGCTCATTCATAGCCCTATGACAATCTGGCAGATTTACATCACTCTAACAACAAAACATGCCGGTGCGCTTGCTCTCTTTCTCTCACACACACACACAGAAAATCAATTATCTCATCCCTCATTCGTCCCCACACAACAAAGCTGAACCTTTGTGGCACTGGTGTATAACAACGCCTGCTGAGTGTGGAGGACAGAGAGGAGGGAGAGATTTTGAGCGCTGATGACAGATCCCGCCTGTAACAGGTATTGGCTTCATTACGCACCAGGCCTGCAGTTGAAATGCAGTCTGGAAATTAATTTTATGCCCGATTTAGTACATTGTGGCGCTTGAGTGCACCTAACGCTGATAGCGTCACCATTCACGCCACCTTATCTCTCAGGGAAACTTGTGACCTGGAGGAGGAAATGGCATTTTGGGGCGGAAGTTTTTTTTCTTTTTTTCCCCCACTGGATGACACCAAGTCAGATGCTTAGGTTGCTGACAGGATCGGACAGATGATCCGCTCCTCGGGTGGCAATTCGGCACGCTGAGAAACAACATTTCTGTTTTGAGTTTAGAGATTATTAAGCATACAGAGAGAGAACAAGAGCGAGAGTGAGAGAGAGAGACAGAGACAGAGAGAAGAATACAGGGAAAGAGAAAGTGGTGACAATTTGCATGATTCACACTTCATGTCTGTGTTTTTCAAGGAGGAGTATTTGTCCTTGTCACTATCCGCTGATAAAATGTGAGGGCGATATTGTCCTTTTGAAGTGTTTTCTCTCTCTCTGTTTTAACAAGGAAAAGTATTTCAAGTGAAAGGAAAAGTTCAAACTTTCATACACAGCGAAACTTGCCTCATAAGCACTAAATGCTGTATTTATACTGACTCCTTTACCTCTGTCGGCAACTGGTGGACAAATAAAATGCGAGGTTAGCGAGTGGGAGTTTGGCCTTAATCCATGTTTCATCGTCTGTGGGCAATGGAGAGCTGTAGTCTGAGTCAGCGGCCCAATTAGAACAGATCAGAACACCAATTTAAAGACGGAATGTTGAGATCTGTGCTTCCCCTATGGATGTGGAATTATTTCATGGGGGGAAAGAGGGGTAGAAGTAATGCACCAGCAAAAGTTCATCTGTAGCCTCATATCAACACAAAATGGAAATGATCTTTCTCCACAGTAATGGTAGTAAATGAAGAAAAACCTCCACAAGGGAAATTAAGGAGCACTTATCTGATTTCTTCCCACAAGACGTTACCGCAAAATGACTTTAAATTTTGTTACCTTGTTGTCACACTAGCATGTTGAGAAATGCAACCATGTAGCATTATTCTCCAAAGGAGAAATTCTCCAAACTTGAGGTCTAAACACAACCCACCTTGGCCTCGGAGGGAATTGCGAGTGAGTTAACAGACAGCTGAGTTTCACACTCCATTTGCAACCACTCAACCAAATCTCTGGATGAAAGGTTAAATGATGACAAGACTCTGTAGCTCTTTGAATCCTCTCTGCTTCAGTCTGCAGTGAGACTATATTGTCCTCGGGGATGAATCCAGATTGGATATTTGCTGTGGTCTTATCGTTCAGAGGCATATCAATAGTGATACCCAGGCCACGCTGATGAGCATGATGGGTTTTTTTTTTTCCTTTTTCAACCTGTATTACTCTGTGAAATGGAATACAGGCTTTCAGAGATTCTGTGGCCATAGCAGCTCCATAAGCTTTTTTTTTTGTTTTTCTTTCTTTCTTATCACCACCTGACCAATAGTTTCTCTTAAAAGTGGGCTATTAGTCCATTCATGCTTCATGGATTTTCTACAATAGCGAGGGGGCCTTTGTTGGGACCAGTTTATGTTTTGTTTTTGTTTTTTTGTTTGTTTCTGTACTTATTGGCCAGCAAAACCAAGTAAGACTGTTTGAGTCTGGATTCAGCTATTGATGGGGTTTTCTTTACCTGTGTTTCATTTACAGAGTAATTCTAGGTCTATATTGTATCTGTATCAACATAAGGCAAGAATAAATGAAAATATCAAATAAAATGTACAAAACAGGATCACAAGATCAACGGATTAACTCAGTATTACCTACTGTACGTACCACCTAATAATGTATTCAGTTTACACTGTGCTCTGATCAGATTTGTTTCGTAATTCAAGGAAAACATGTTTAAAGTGAATCAGCACACTTTCATTACGGGACACATTTACGATTGGGTTCAGCTGACAGTTGACGTGTGATTTGACTTTTTTTTTTGTTTTGGAGGGTTTTGGAGGGTTTTACTTGTCGGAAATTTGTAGCAAACCCCCATCGTAGGTGGAAGAAGCCCACTTTTGTTTGATTGTGAATCCACTTTAAAGGTCCCGCAGCCTGAGTAGGTTTTGTGTGTAACATAAATGTGCGGTCACCCAGCATTAGGTCACTCCCGGCGCACTGGAGTTAAACGTTGCCCGACAATGTCATGGTAGCGACCAAACACAAAATGTCAACTAGCAATCGCCCTACAGGTCTTTACACTTGGAAAGCCGGCCACCTCAGCCGCGATCTTTGCGATTCTGAAGATGTCCAACACCTCCTGTTTGTATTTAAAGAACGCAGCGCCATCACACATCCACTTAGGGAGGCGAGAGAGGCCAGTGATTAACCCTTCTATTCTACTTTCAGGAGTTTCTTACCTCATACTCTCGGTCAAGGTTAAAGTGAACAGAACATCCACCTCAGCTGATTAATGCCCTGAACAAATGCCAAGCTTACTTATTAGCCAGCATGGAAGTATATGAATTTTTAACATGAAGGATGAGTCCATTCAGTTAATGCTTCATGTTAATGACTAGTAAGTGAAGCGTGTGTGTTGGGTGCATTCGAAATGGTCCGATCTTGCCTGTCTTTTTTTTTTTTTTTTTAACTCTTTAACAGCCTGATCAACCTCTACAATGTGATGTATCTGACTAGAAAAGACACGCACTGTTTGCAGCGAGTAGCATTGTGTGTGGCTTCACAACAGATCCACGATGTAGTCACAGTAAGTTGTGTCTTAATGTTACTATTTATCCCCCCCGAGTCCTAAGGAAGAAGAGTCATCATTGACACTGATCTGTAAGGTAAACACTGATTAAATATGGAAATTGATTGAATTGTTGTTCTACCACAGGCCCATCAGGCAATTTTGCAAATTCCCTAGAGATTTTCCAGCCAAGCTGAGTTAATATTCCACAGTTGCTTAAGTTGCTTCTCCGCTGAGGAAAAATATAATTGACAGAAATGTCCGCGACGAGCCAAATTAGGCTTAAATACTATTGATGTAACCAAGGCAATACAAGTTCATGCTGCCTTGTGCTGAGCTGAGGGAAAACATAACACATACAGTATATATTCAGGTTGGATAGAAGATACTTTCCTACAAGGTAGGTTCTTTCCGTCCTTGCTTGATTGGGTCTATTTGATTACACGTGCATATTGTGATGAGGCTACATTTAATTAGTCTTAGAATCACTTTCACATTGACAGATCATGAGAAAACTTCCAGACATCTTTGATATTCTCCTTCAGCATCAGTTTGTTGGTGTCTGTCCCTGTGTTGATTCCTCTGGGGAATGAAATTACCCCCTATTAGAGACTATTAGTGCTTTAATAATGGCATTGCTCATTACAAATTAAAAGCCAATTTCACAAAGAGGGTAGTAACATGGCTGCAATCTGTGCCTCGATATATTAAAAGCACTAACTACTCAATGTGCTGTTTGGCAATCACCACAGGGAAATGGTGGCCTTTAAGAGCTCAGCAGCTGAGATCGATTTTGTTTCTTTAGAATTTAACTGTCCCCGCAACGTCATTGAAGTGTCGGGAGCTTTGTTTATCAAGAATGTCAACAAGCTGGCCACTTATTTCACCCTGTACACATTCATCTAAGAATTTGCATGAGCCTCCATGACAGCAAGTTTACATTTCATGATTAAATGTATTTCCTGATTTTGATTGGGTACATAGTACCCTGGTTGCAAAATAATTGATTGTTTTAAAATCAAACAATTTCAAAATTTCTTTTGATACTTTTGAGACTTTTGATAGATTTTCAAGGCATTTAAAGTAAACATCACGATAGTGATCAGTTCCTCTAGAGCTAGAAATAGATGGATTGCAAATTCTTAATGTTCTTTCTCTCCCTCCAGTTCACGCTCAGGACCACCGTCCTTATGTCACTGATTGACTTTATTTACTTCTTACATCCACCGTTGAACGGTTTAATAACAAATGTGTAGTTTTTCCAACATTGCACATTGAACATAAATTACGATAGACAAACATCTTTTACAAAGTACGGTACCTTGCTGATTGCACACAGCTTAATGGGGCTGGGAGATCCCCTTACGTACAGTCAATGACAAAGAGAGTAGACCAAAAATGGTACTCTTGTGTGATTGAGAACAATCTTCCAAAGCCGGTCTGATGACGACACCACGTGTCGCACTTGAAGGTTTTTGCCCCAACGCAGTATAACATTAACATTCCTATCAGTACAAAACTTAATTTTCATATATTCACAGCACCTTTGCACATGCGTCGTGGTTTCAAGAGCAAACTAAGGGTTTGCAAAAGGGATAAAATAGCACAAGTTTAATGAGAAAAATTCTGATGCACAGGGCTGATGATATTGATGTGTGCTGCGTATCATGCAGTCATGATTACGGGGGTAAATCCGTAAATATCAGCCACTAAGTGACCTGGAAATACATAAACCAATAATCAACGGCAAGCTTTGACACAACACAGAAAAATAACTTCAGCCAAGATTCTATGGATTCCTGACTGCAGCAGGAACACCTACTTTAAACTACTTCCCGTTCGCTCCTATTCTGTTTGTTTCCCTCTTATTCAGCATGTCGACTTCATGGGCATTTACACAGCTTTGCTAAGCAAACTTTATGCCTCTGATAATTACTAACTGGGTAACAGCAGAGGCCCACTGGCATGCTGTACAGTGATATTGAACCGTGACAGCGGCAGGAACGCCGTGTGGAGCACCAATGGTCATTTATTGAAAAGTTACAGCAGCTGTAAAACTCACTTATTGAGCATTATTTGTCCAGTGGCTCTGATGTAAATACCACAGAACATTGAATAGCATTTCAGCCTCAGGCTGTTTTCATATCTAATGCTTTTCACATACCTGTAAATACTTACAGATTCAATAAAAAATGTCCAATCTCTTTTACTAACTATGTTTTGGGTGGTCATGTGAAAAAATAATTGCATAAACATGACTATTGCCTCTATAATTTGCTTACAGTGATTGAGTCAGATAGTAAAAGGCAATCTTAACACTCCACACCTGCTTTTCACACACTAAGGTTGGAATATCTTTTTGACAGACTATCCATCATATTCCCACATCACATTATAGCTTTGACTGTCTCCATGTCTTCACAGTTTCAGAGGGGTGTGATGAATATTTCAGCGTTGATGGTGAATAATGACGCACTGCTAGGGTGCGAGGCTTCGTTACATCTTGGGGAAGTGTGATAATTTTTCTCTATATTGTGATCTTTGAGAGATGGATACCATCAATCGGATCAATGACCCTGAACCCCCAAGTCGCATATGCTTAACTTAGGTTAGGTTGTCTGGCAAGGTCCTGAAAAATCTTCCAAGGGTGCAGGCTCTTCCCTGCAATTTCCCTAAAATGAGGTTTGAACTGATGTTGTCTTGAAGGAGTTTATGGACACCTTTCAAGGCTTTGCAGGGAGGACGTCGGGGAGAGAAATTCATGGAGGTGCTCAAGAATGAGTTGTCGAGTAATCATCTCAAGTGCAGGTCCTCAAAACCTGATGTTTGCACTTGTTCCCTCTCTGAAAACAAACAAGCAAGCAAGCAAGCAAGCAAGCAAGCAAGCAAACAAACAAACAAACAAACAAACAAACAAACAAACAAACAAACAAATAAATAAATAAATAAATAAATAAATAAATAAATAAATAAATAAATAAAACTCTACACACGGCAGAGATGGAAAGAGGTGTAAAGATCTACTCAGAAACGTCTCGGCGGTCTCATTGAAACAATTTGCATGCTTGGCACAACTTCGCAGAAAAAGAAGCAAGGCCAGGCAAGCTGGCAGAGGATATATGCCCCAAAGTCACTGTGGAAGAGGAAAATAAATAAAAAAACGACTCCTATCTGTGGATGGAATCTTAGTTTGAGATTTATGCGAGTAATAGACAGGTTTATGCAGGAAGGAGAACAGGGGGGAGAGATTGATCCCTCGACAAACAACAGTGAACCCTGGTGTGGGAATATTCATGTCGAACAGATCTTGTTTTTTTGCACACTGCTGGAATCTTACACCTGCAACCAAATCGACTGTGTGGGAGGCAGGACTACCACTGCTTTTTTTAAGAGATGTGCTAAAACTACAGCATTACAGAACCTAGTGATGTAAAAACTAATAATCTATCTATCTATCTATCTATCTATCTATCTATCTATCTATCTATCTATCTATCTATCTATCTATCTATCTATCGACCACGCGTTCTTTTAATTGTTGTTTTTGTATCAAAAACGAAAAAAAGGGGAAGCCTTTTCATTTTTGGTTTTTCCGTTTTGGAATAAAAAATGAGAAAACAAAAACAATTTCCGTTTTTCGTTTTTTCGTTTTGGAATTAAAAACGAGAAAACCAAATTATCAAAAATATGTGTATTTTTTCATTTAGCATTTTTCGGCACAAATCAAAAACATGAATAGAAAAATGGGACTCATGGAGAGATACTGAATTTGCAGTACGTAAGCCACCATCTGTTGATCATGGCGGCGCTGGAACCACACTCCACTTTTATTATAGAGCTATTTGACAGCGGTTTGTCATATGTCGAAATATTCCTCAAGTTAGAGCAGTGGCGGGGCTGAATGCTCCTGGTTGCTGCGAGTCAGTCCTTGAGTCACTTTTTTCAATTTTTTCATATTTTCGATCCAAGCTGAAAAATGAAAAACGACAAAACAGGCATATTTTCGATTTTAGTTTTTTTTGTTCTTGATTCCAAAACGAAAAAACAAAAAACGGAAATGATTTTCGTTGTCCCGTATTTGATTCCCCAGAAAAAGTCTTTGTTGTTCATTCTCCCGAACACAAAGCTCGCAGACTGACAAGACCTTAAATTGAACACTAACTGACCCAAGGTTAGGTGTAAACTACCGGATTGAAATCAGTCCTGTGACGGAGGAAACAGGACCTGACGGAATGACGCGCAGAACAGTACACTAAAAGTCACGCCTGCAATGGAGAAAACCGCCAGGGTACGAGAGGAGAGTTACTTTTCATAATAAAACAGAAAATAAGTAGACAAGACATGGAGACAGGAAAAAACTCAAGCTTGACTTCACCGTGCTCTGACAGTAAGTAGTAAAATGTGCAGCTGAAAATGGTAAGCAAGCAGCAGACAGAGAGTTTGGGGTGAGTGAGAAACTTGTGAGGGACTTGCAGAGAGTGGAGGTTATTTTTTCTTCAATAAAGGAAAAAAAAAGGAAGCTAATCGAGGGCTAACTGCTGAATGACCACAACTAGAGGAGCAAGTTCACAAAGGGGTGCCTGAACAACGTACTGCCGGGAGATGCTTGTAAACGGTGCAGTTATGTCTCTCACACAGGTAGTTGCCAAAGAGAGGACTATAACTAGGACCTTCTGGGTGTTGCCGCTTCAAGCAACACAAGCACATCTCTATCAAAGCAAGGACATTTTTATTCTAGTGTTATTCTTACAGCTTGCCTTTCAAGATGAAATGTCTGTTCCTAGTCTCAGAATTCGTAAAATAAATTTCCCAAAAAAATGTGAGGTATTGTCTAGTGCAACTTAAATGTTTTTTGTACATATATTTTGTCTTCATTGTTATGCGTTTTTTTTGTTTGGTGTTATTTTTTTTTTTTGGTACGACTTATACTCCAGAACGACTCAAAGTTAACACCGTATTTAGTTTTGAAAAAAGCTAAACCTGAAGTTTCTGAAGAAAAACGTTAAAATGCCAAGTTAGAATGCTACAGTTAAAGCTCACTGAATGAGGGCTGTTTTGTGTGTCTCTTGAAATGGAGTGGTGGCATTATGAGGACGTTTTCCATAAATCAAATCAAAGGGACTTAATTAAAATGAAATGAAAAAGAGATATTGCGTTCTTCTAATCAAACTTATTTTCTGCAGAGAGTGGATGGAGTTAATCTTGATTAATCTTAATTCAATGCAGAATGAAAACAAATGAATGACACAAGCTGAATTCTTTCCCATTTTGTTGAGAGGTCCATTTGATATTGTTGGACTTGTGCTCGTGTGTGTGTGTGTGTGTGTGTGCACACTTCAGCAGGCACACACGGTGACGTGTGTGTGTGAGTGTGTGTGTGTGCGTCTGTGTGTGTAGCTGTGAGGTTGAATCTAAACAAGCATTTTGAAAGTTCATTGCTCATTCAATACCTTTTATCACCATCAATTTGATTGCGGTGGAAATGAACAAAGGGAGACGGCAGTATGGGCAGAGAGAAAGCGGGAGAGACACACTTCAACAAGCATACACAGACGAGGGGTGGGAGAGAGAGAGAGAGAGAGAGAGAGAGAGAGAGAGGGGAGAGAGAGAGAAAGTGGAGACGTGTCCACACTCAGCTCCACTGTGGCATCATTCACGCATTCGGTTTTCCTTCTTTTCGGTGTTCCGGCGCCTGCTGGTTTGCAGCGCTGGAACTTGCCCCACCAATAGCAAGAGTTTGCACCGCGGCCCCGCTCTCGGCCAGCCTACGAAAGCGTACTCTTGCAGCAAGTCGCTACATGAGGGCCATATTTCCTATTTAGCCTGCACTAGCATGGCAATGGCCATGGCTGGAACAAAACACCGCTGGCTGTGATTTTCAATGAATAGCCCCTATGATAATGCTTAAACAACAGGAAAACAAGCAAAATGACAAAAAAGGTCTCTCAACAGGAAACAGAGGATTCACCTATGCAATACACTTGCGATTAAAAAAGAAGAAATTCCAAAGCTACGAAATACTATTTGGATGTGTACAGCCGAGACTGTAATGCTACATCACATTGTCTTGTCCCACACTCGGAGAGGCTAGAAGGCAAATAATGACATCAACATATTTTCTCAACCATTTCCAATTCTCAACCATAAGCACGTGAACCATGTAAGACCTGGAGCAGTAATGCCACTATTTGTGCTCTGGATTGTTTCTTTAAAAGTTGCTGTTTGTTTCTTTGAAAGTCTCTGTATGACTTCAAGTCAGTAGCTAATAATTATTTTATTGACCAGGAATTGTCGAGTGATGGCACGAAGCCATTCTTCATCAATTCATGCAATGCAGCATGGTAAAAAAAATTCTAAGTTCCAATAACTGCCCGGAGAAGCTACAGAAAACCTGTTTTCCTGTGGCAAGCAGGCTCCAATCAGTGCAAGATGATGGAGGTGATGCATTGCTTAGCACTTGTTGAGAGAGGAGTGAGAGAATGCTGACGTCGTGCTTTGCCACTTCCACCGTCGCACCCAAAGGGTTCTCTCCCTGACCCATCATGTTCTAAAGGATGT
Source organism: Carapus acus (assembly GCA_900312935.1). Taxonomy (NCBI): domain Eukaryota; kingdom Metazoa; phylum Chordata; class Actinopteri; order Ophidiiformes; family Carapidae; genus Carapus; species Carapus acus. Next base: position 31,328 of record OMPJ01010578.1, read on the forward strand.
TTCTTATTTGAATCAGTTCTCCATACTCCAGTGAGTGTCACTTGAATGTCATTGCATGTTTAAGAAATCTGAAAACAATGTTTGAAATTCATATTACCTACATATATTGTATTGCCTATATACTGTGTTGCTTGTAACCTTGTGTGACTGTCTACATATTTGTGGACTTTTCAGTGGCCATGTCTCATTCAAAGCATCACGTCTTGCAATGTCAAAAGTGCAGCGTTTCTGGAAGTGTGTTCTCATGTCAAACCGAATCCTTTTCCACATTATTATTATTATTATTATTATTATTATTATTATTATTATTATTATTATTATTATTATCATCATTATTATTATTATTATTATTATTATTATTATTATTATTATTATTATTATTATTATTATTATTATTATTATTATTGTTTTTAT
>OMPJ01010579.1:0-11860 GCA_900312935.1 Carapus acus
CTTGTCTCTTTCTGTGTCTTTTTCTAAAGGGTACTTAATAAAATTCTGCGTTTGGTCTGTCTTTGTGCCTGTGTGTGAGAGAGAGAGAGACAGGGAGAGACAGAGAGAGTGAGAGAAAGTGAGTGAGTGAGTGACTGAGAGAGTGAGTGAATGAGTGACAGACTGAGCTTTTTCTTTCTCTTGTGCTTGAAAAGGTAGCTGATTGTCAAACAGAAACACATCTACACTATTTTAGAAATACTTGCAGACACTAACACACACATAGACATTACACAGCTACGATTGCTATGAGGGAAGAGGGTTGTAGAGCTTTCACGAACTTAGATGGGCCTGAATGGACACATCTAAGTGGCCTGAATGGAAGTTGTGGTGTCAAAAAAAAGATTAGAACAGTGAGCCAGAAGAAGTAAAACTGTATTTCAAGAGGGGGAAGGAGTGCAAGGGTACTTGCAGTGTCACTTGTACACAAAAGTGCACACACATACATTATCTTGACTGGTGGAATCTGGAGGAATGTAATATGGGGTTGCAACCAGCTCAGACATTGTCAGAAGTTACCAGATGACTTGGACAGAGCAACAGGTGAGTGGTGAGGAAAATGGCAGGAAGGTGTGTGGTGTGTGGACAGAGGAAAGAAGACATGAAGACGTAAAACAAGTAGTGGGAGATAAGAGTACTTTGAGGAACTGATGAGCAAAGATAAAGAGAGTGAGAGGACATCATATCAGTTCTGTGGTACATTGAGGTCCTGTGGAGATATGGAGATGTCTGCTGGACACTATCCTGGAAGGCAGGAGGATGCCTCATGGATGGAGGAGTAAAATTCTGCCAATTTATAAGTACAAAAGTGATGTGCAGAGTTGGTGTAAGTGTAGAGGTGTGAAGGTGATAAGCCCCACCATGAAAAATAGGAGAGAGTTATTGAAGTTGGATTAAGGTTAGAGGTACCAAATTAATGAGCAGCAATATGGCTCCAAGCCCAAAATAGGGTAGCATTGACACCATAGTCGCTTCGAGAATGACGAGATGCTCATGGGAAATGCGCTGTGTCTTCGTGGACCTAGCAAAAATGTACGATGGGGTACCAAGAGAGCTGTGTTACTATTTGAGGAAATGAGCAGAGAAGTATGTGAAGCTAGTCAGGCACATGCGCGAGAATAGCAAGACAGAGACAAAGTGCGCAGTCGGAGTGGCAGATGGGTTGACGATCAGGGTGGGGCTAGCTCGCGGATCAGCTGGGAGCCCCTTCCTGCTCACCATGGTGATGGACATGTTTATTGGTGGTGTCAGGCAGAAGTCTCCACCCATTAACAATTGTGTTTGCAGGTGACATTGTTATCTGAGGGGCAGAGGCGGTTGGGATGAACGTGGTGAGGTGGTACATGGGAATGAGAGTCAGAGGGAGAGAGTCACTTGAGTACTTGTGTATGAATGAGAGTGATCAAGGTGGACATGTGGGTATGCAAGTAGAGACGGTGAGGAGGGATGACTTTGAATATTCTAGTCATGATATATGGTCACATATAGTCATGATATATGGTTTGGAGACATGGCTCTGTGTAAAAGACAGGAGGCAGAACTTTGGCTGGCAGACATGAAGCCGCCGGTTTTCATAACCAAGTTGAAATATTCATCCCAGTGCAACACACATGATGTGTAATGTTTGAATGAACCACTACTCTGAAGACTCACACACACACACAGAACATATTCTGTAAATATTGTATTGGTTTGTGTTGACACATTGTATATTGTTTTGCTTAGTTCTCTTCCTATTGCAAATTGCCTATTGTTAAGTTCTCTTCTTCCTCTCTGTATCACTCTGAGCTGCTGGGACCTTTAATTTCCTGTATTGCTAGAACAATGGATTAATATAGTACCTACCTACCTAACTACCTACCTACCGACTTAGTCAGAGGAAAGGTTGAGAAGTTTGGGTATAACATAAGAGAGCCAAAGTTGAGGTGGTTACTAACATGGTGGATGTATTAGTCAGGGTTTATTGAAGATTAAGTTACCAGGTAGGAGGAAAAGAGGAAGACCAAACAGAAGGTTTGTGGCTTTTGTGAAGGAAGAGACAAGAGTGGTCGGTGTGTCAGTTAAGGATTTTAAGGACAGAGGTTGGTGGGGATCAAGGATCTTGTGTGGTGACTGCTGAGTGGAGCAGCCCAACGATGAAGGAGACACTTGGTAATATACATGCTTACAATATTTTCCCTGTGAGAACATCAATACCAACTCAACATGATGCAGCTTTAAAGAGGGCCCTTAGTGCAGGTTAGCGGGTGGCTCACTGAAGGCATGGGAAGTCTCCACAAGTGAGACAGGCGCAGGACTGAGGCATCAGTGGAAGTTGTGATTTTTCAAAAATAAAATATACAGAATACTGATGTAGCAAAACAAAAAATACATTAAATAACTTCTGTATTTTCTATGCTTGATGATCTACATAATGGTGGTTGGGGACCTCATAAATTATTCATGTATTATTCAACTGTTAGCTTCACAAGTACAAGGAGTATTACACATGCCACTGAAGGTTTAAGAGTAATGTGATATGTGAATAATTTACCTTCAATTGATATGCAAATGAGGCAAGTGGTGGTACATTGTCAACACAAAAACAACAAGAGACTCAGCATGAAGAAAAGCTTGATATATCATTGTGTTTTTACTGCTGTGTATACATTGTTTTAATGTGATACTTTTTGTGTTACGCTGGTATGTTTTCAGTGATGAAGACTAAAATGACAGTTAAGAGGAAAATAGGTACTGAACTCCTTAATATTAAGTGGGCATATATTCAGACAAAGTCCACTTTTGGATCCTCGATCCCTGCAAAGAATCAGATGTTTAATATATCTGATCCTGATTGTGACTGCCACGAATGACCTGTAGTTACTGGGCCACAGGACAAAATAGGACAATTTAACGAGAGAAGAATAATGTTTTTGTATCTCTGTTATCATTTAGCTGGGTTCTAATCCATCTCTAACAACCCAATATGGGTCTTGTTCATGCTGGAAGATGAATAGGTTTGGTATTAATTACACTCTTTTTTTTAGGAAGATGAGGAATTAATCAAAGCTCGAGGAGGATGGGGGATATTAAAAGTTTAACCGGGGCTAAGTAATGAATTGCGTTCTAGCAAAGTATTTGACAAAGATAAACTAAACCCACTGAAGATTAGTTTCTACTTATGTACTGTCCACAGAGCTGCATGGCAAGAATTAAGCAGTGAGTAAGGGAACAAAGAAAGTCAAAGGAAAGGTGGTGAAACGATGACAAAAAAGTAGGAATGAGAAACGACCTGGTTCTCCAAGTTCCAAGGTGGGGCAGAGTCATAGAAACGTTCAGTGCCTACTTATCACGAGTTGAGTGTTTATCTTTTCCATCAGACAGACACATTTCCCCCATGGGCTGCCCCCAGAGCTTCAGCACTGCTCCGTACTCATCTGCCCCTTTATCTCCTCCTTTTTTCACCTCTGTTTGTCATTCTGGCCCCCCTGCAGCTTTGCCTTGTCTGTTTACTCGCTTCCACCTTCTCATCTTCCTTTCCTTCACTTACACTGCCTCCTCCACACGCCACCCGACATCTCCGCTCTTCATCCCATTGTTAAATTATTCAGCACTGCTCCTGCACCTTGGTTGATTAAGTTTTCATTTCTGCAAATTACCATTTGTGCGAGGCACTACAGAATCACAGAACCGCAACAAAGCTGTTTACCTGCAGTTACAGCAAGAGGCAGAGGCGGCCTAAGTGATGGTGTTATACCCTCATAATGTCTTTGTGGCAAACACAATGATCGTGTTGTTACAATCATTATGTATTTGTCAGTGACATTAACTCACTGACAGTTACGTCCTCACAATTGAAAAAGAGACAGGGAAATTAAAAGGCACAGAAATGTCCAGGCATACGTTTCCTGGGCATTTTGCATTTTAAATTTCCATTAAAGGACTTCCCTAACCTTCGCCCCTACCTGCATGAACATGCTACCTATTATTTCTTTCTTGTGTGAATACACACTAATTGTGCCAACAGTCAAGGGTCAAAACACTGAAAAAAACAAAGTAAAAAGTTGCACCCATACCTGTTTGTCCAAATGGAATTCTTAGATGTGTGCACAGCTGCAAGACACAAATCCAAAGTGGCCTCCACCAGCTATCCAATTGCAACATCATAAAGTGACTGGGTGGGCAGGGTGGATATATAAAAGCTGGAATAAAAAGATATGGGGGAAGAGAGGGCAGAAGAAGGACATAAGGAATGCGTATATGGCCAAAGTTAAGATGAAATTGCTGGTGGAAGTGATGGAGACATGGAAAAAGGATCAGGGATGATGGAGAGCATGTGACAGGAAAAAAGGAAGAAAGACAGAAAGAAAGAGAGAGAGGAAGAGAGGAACAAACAAACAAACTTCTTCTGACTCCCACAGGTCACACTGCATGTCTAACCGTCCACCAACATGACCGTGAAAGGGATCCTCCAGGATAATTTTAATGTACAGGTAAGCTGTCATTAGGAAGATAAAGGTTCTTAGGTGCAACACACACGTTCAGACCAGGAGTAACTGTGTTGCGGTCCAGAGGGATTGTGTTGCACAGCCGGTACCTTTTGGTACCTTCATTAGTTTAATGCCTTTATTTACTTTTTACATTTCCACAAGCTGACACATATCCTGTACAACACGAACACACATGACACATAGATTATTTCATCTTTCAGATTCTTAAGCAAGTGCGTTTCCACAGCATGGTGTCAGTTAAGTCTTCATTTTATGTACCTGCTTAGGTAGAAAGGCAAGTACTCGATTGATCCATTGATCTAGCGATCCAGGAAATTTAAATTTTGGAATTCCTTGGGTAGCAGGGTCTACTGGAGCACATTTGAGACCATTTTTCGGCCCAGATAGTGAACAAATGTGTCTCTGACTAACTCCTATGAACACTTTTATATCAGCAATTACTACAGTGCATGTTTTTGGATGTAGGAGGCAGCCAGAGTACGCAATCTACAGAGAAATTACCGCAGACTATTTCTGACACCCCTCTTCACCCCCACCCCTCTAAAAGACATTATCTAGCATCATTAGTGCTAATACCTCCTCACAAAGGTAGGTTAACAGGAACAACAGGTCCTGACTTATCACTTCTAGTCACTGCCTCCTGCTCACGCACTGTGATCGTGTCTGTATGTGTCTCTCGGTGTGTGTGTGTGAGAGAGAGAGAGAGAGAGAGAGAGAGAGAGAGTGCTTGGCAGCTGATTTGTGTGTTCTCTCTGATGAAAGCAATCTGTCATGCGGTGGCTTCACTACGTGTCAGCCCAAATCATGTAAGCCTGCATCTGTGCGTATTGTGAAGGTTGCGTTGCAGATTTACGGCCATCTCCCATGGCAAAACATCCAACACAACTGACAATGGATGGCGAGTTTACGGTCATCCATCCTCAGCCTTCTTCCAGTCTCCTCCTCTGTGCCTCTCCCACTCCGTACTTAAAAAACAGCTGCTAATTAGGGTCTGCTGGGTCCTAAAGATATAGTGTCTGCTATTCTCTTTACACATGTCCAAGATAAGGGGACCGTTTCTTTTCTGGTGACTGGTCCCCCTACAATGCTACTTGTTTTGTCTTCTTTTAGTCTGGGGGTTTTCCCTTGGGGTGCTTTCCTCATTCTTGTTTTCATTTTGTTTATTAACTTAAGTATTCTAATATCAGTCATTACCATCTTTGTTACACGCATCTGCTAATTCCACCGTTTTACCACTCACCATGTTATATGAGCACTCTTTCTACTGTACATCAACCTTGGCCTAGCATACATTTTTTGAAATTGTGTATGGTTGGTCATGCACTTATTGAATTTTGCCATAAAAGTCAGCACTCGTGGGTAGAATAAATACATTTCAGCCCTGAGATCAGACTTGCTCTCTCTCAGAAGAGACGGTGTGCAGCCAATCACTCAACACCACTCTCACTGGAACATTAAATCCAGTGGAGTGTTTGAGGAATGACTTTAACATAAATGGTCAGCAGCATAACCAAACTGTGGACACATTTTGTTAAAGATGGTGACAGTGACCGCTACTGTTGTACTTTGGGGTCATTTGTGATTTATATTGGCAAATTTGGAATCTGATGTATAGAGATGTCTGATAATATCGGCCCACTGATATTATTGGCCCGATATTAGCATAAAAATGTAATATCAGTATTGGATTTTTTTTTTTTGCTTTAAAACTGATAAAATAGTGTTTGCGTTACACTGATAGTGCCTATGCGCTCCTGAAGCGTTTACCGGCGCACAGATGATGACCTCATCAAGCTGCGTCTGAAATATCGGTATCGGTTGATATGATATGAGAGTTGGACAATATCAGTATATTGGATATCGGCCAAAAATCCAATATCGGACATCCCTACTGATGTTTTTACGAGATAAGAATGATAATAATTCTGACTTGAACGACAAGACCTCAAATTTGTTTTCACTCAACCAACACTCCACAAAATAAGGCTTTCACCTTTCAAAAGAGCAAGAAACAACTTGTGCGATTTCCCCTTCATCCCTGAAGTATTTGTGGCCGAGTGTGTACAAATGAGAGCCACTGGCAAAATTACTGTCACCACCTTGCTAATGAAGAAAAACCAGCAGTGAGCTATAGCAAACTAGTAATGTTGTAGTTGCTCATATAATTGCTGAGGAGGTTCCCCCAGACACACACCTACTTAAGCTCCAACACGGTCTGAAAAGAAGAATGCAAACAAGACCTCCCAGCTGACAGCGCAGCATATTTAGGCTAGACAAATTGATTTCTTGTACTAGTTGCTGTGGTTGATGTTGCGTGAAAAATGTGTGTGTGAATTTTCAGCAGCCTCTGGTGTAAATCACAAGTAAAACACCGAACCAGCCGTGTTTGTTGCACGGATGTTACAAAGGGAATCTGGGGAGACATCTTGAACACAGCCTCATTTGTTAGTTGTAATTATACCTTGCAGTGAAACATCTGATGATAACTTATTGCGATGTAAAATGCTTCATATGGCACCTTTGATCTTTGTTTTTCAGCCATGATTTGCTGTTATTTTTCTTGCCAAGTGTTTCTCCCATTCGCCCTCCTCTCCTGCCTCCCTAACAGCGGTCGGGCCATAGATCTCTCTAACAGGCACTATCTGCAGCTCTAAGCCCTAATGAGGCATCATAAGGGGAACAGTTTGCAGCAGTGGCATGCTCCTCTTTTATTTGCCAAACCATATCTCTTCCTCACCCCCTACTGACTGTCCTCTACTCATCTCTCAATTGCTCTTTCAGTCTGCCCAGCTATCGCTATCTCTCTCGCTGTTTCCTACCTACGCCTTCTCCCTCCACCCTCCCCGTCTCTTGCCCTCTGTCATTGTGTTTTATCTCCCCTCTCATTCACCCGTTGAGTTCCCTCTCCCCCGCTCTGTATTCCGCCGGTTTGAATCATATCTGCCTGTCTACATATGCTAAAGCCTGTGTAATTACAGCAGCTCTTAAATAAAGCCACGCTCGTAAAGCTGTTGAACAGAATCACAGCCAAACAAGGCGGGAGGGCCCCCATAGCAGTCACAAAGCTGTCATAGATAGCTGGGGATTTATCGCCGGCAAGTACAAGAGGAGGAGAAAGGAGGGAACACGGGATGAAAAAATACATTTTGCATACATTGTGTGACACATGGGAGGTAAACTCACCTTCTCGTGCATGGATTCCATGTCAACTGAATATGTGCGGAAACAAAGTGTTACAAAAAGTATGGAAACCTCTGAGAATAGGTTTGCATGGGCCAAATGGGGATGGATGTGATTGAGAACGAGTTGGAAGTTAAGGGAAAATAGATCGATTTTTAGATAAAAGTTCCAAGCCGAGCCAAAACTGGTAAGATAGTTCTTTGGGTCTGAGGGAGTGTGTAGTATTCTCTATGAACTTAATTGGGCTTTATTTATCCAATAGGTAAGAACCCAGATTTCTGTTGGATGCTTTTTTTCCCTACTTTCTTTAAGAATATGTCCAGCACTTACATTTCATTAAGAAACAGTCTCAGTACTCAGTTCCAAACACATACAGTAGGTAGACTCTATGTTGACCAAGAAAAAGTCCCCAAACAACTGTGCATTCTAAAGAAAAAGAAAACCCTGAGAGAGGCATTTAAATAGATTCTCTCTTGACAGCTCAGCGTCCAGAAGGGCCTACTGGCTGTTATCATGTTTGGCTTGATTATCCTGTGTTCTCTTAAGACGAAGAACAAAGACACCCTTTATTAATCCCCTGTAGGGGAAATTACAATTTACAGTCCTTCATAATGGGGGAGGGATTAGAGAGCCATGGGGCTGCACACACTGAGTTGCGTCCCGCGTGGAATTCCTCCATCCACCATCCTCCGTTTAGGTCTGGGCCAGAGGTTGAACCGGCCCCCGACCGGGACCCAGACAAGGTCCATTACAGACTTAGCCGCTATATGTCCATTGCTCTGTTTATGTTCTCATTTTGCTTCCATTTCTGTCATGTGATAACTCTCCCTCTGTTTCCGGCTCGAGTCTGTCTGCTCCTTGGTTGTCTTGTTTTGTGTTGTCCTCTAAATTGATATTCATGCTGTGAATTCTCTCATTTTATCCTCAGTCTGTGTCCTGTCTATTGCTGTCCCCCCTGGTTGCTGTCCAAACCCTTGTGGGTTTCATCTGGACCTCGCTGTGTTGTCCCTGTGTTTGTACCCCTTGCCCTCCCACTGTACTTTGTCAGGACTTCTTTGTGTGTGATGGTCTATGTTTCTTATTTCTGCTTATTTCTGTTTGTGCTACAATGTTTTCCTATGTCAGAGATCCAGAGTCTGATTATTATTCCTATTGTCTCTGCCTGTCTGTCCCTCCCCTGCGGTATGTACAGTACCTGAGCCTCTGTAATCTCGGAGTTCCCTGGACTCTGTGTTTCCCCGAGTCACGCTCTGTAGCTTCCGGTCTATTATGATAATTTATCTGGATCCTGCTTGGGTCTTGTTTTCTGTTAGTCTCTGCCCAGTTCTTCTGTTGCCACATTTTTGAGTTCTGTCTCATTCTGTGTTAATTCTGACAGAATTGTGTACATTTGGTTATCTATGCTGTACCATTTGCACTTAATGCTAAATGTGTGACATACAAATGTGTATCTTACTCTATGTGTGCTACTCAACAGAGTGAAAATTGTAATTTCCCCCAGGTATCTTTTTCGAGCACATCTTTTCCGTGGGTCCCACAAGCCCACACACACCCATTCTCCCGTCTTTTCTATTTCTGGATTTCAAGTCATCTGTAAAACACAAGATGTGTGACATTAAGTGGGTATACATTGCACCTAATTTGATTGGGATGTTGTATTTCCAAAATAGACATTAGGTGGGTCTTTATTGTGCTTGCTTTAAAAGAATAAGTTGGAAGAATTACAGAATCTGGGGTTTTGAGGTCACTTTGTTAAAATCCATTTGTCTGGAGTTACTTTATATAGTTGGTATAGACCTAAAATGTCTTTAATTGCCAAAAACATTGATGGTAACCTTGTAATTAGATATGTAATCGATCTCAATTCATTTAGTTTTTTGTTTTTTACATTTAATTTTACGTTATTAACATGGATTTCCGATGCATGTTTTGTACTAATAATGTATGTTTGACCGCTTGTGTTATTTGTTGTGTAACAACCCAGACCACAGACAACATGTAGAACAGATCATTCATCCAACCCACATCTTAAGTGAAACCCACATTGATAGTGAAAAGTGAAAATGATTCATCAATGACTGAATTATCATGGGCTTTTTTTCTCCAGTATTTTTCTGACTTTACTTTACCATTCCTCTTACTTTTCATCATCATCTTTGCAAATCTATCTTCACCATATCTCCCCCTCTTTTGTAGATGAGATATTACTCCTCCTCGTTTCACATCCCATCTCCCCTGCCTAAAATCCTCCCACTTCCATGTCTTTTCTTGTCCCACTCATCTTCCTCCCACTCCGCAGCTTCCACTTTCTTTTCATCATTCCCCCACACTCTTTTCTTTTCATGAGTTCTACAATCCATCAGTGCGAGCGGAGCTACAGATTGATCAGCCTCTGAAGGCAGTGCTGGGTATGCTGCTGATGTAGCAGTAACCTCAGTCGAATAGTGAGTAGCATCGATACGTGCGTGCATGGGTGTGTGTGCTGGGCGGAGGGGTTGTGTATGTGACAGGGAGGGCTGCACTAGGGGACAGGGGAGGTGTTGGGGTTTTTTTTCTTCTTTTTTTCTCTTTTTTTCATGTATTAATTGTTGTGTTTACAGGATGGGAGCACTTGTGACGGGCTCGTCTCATGAATGAGAGAGTATGTAACAAATATATTTCAATACGTGTGCACTCAAACACGATGATTTTAATGTACTAATGTTTCTATCTGCATAAGTTCAACTAATTTAGCATTTTTCTCTCTTTAGTACACACATAATGTGTACTAAAATGACAGATGGGTTCATCTAACTTAGACAACCAACTGAGAAGTGCAAGACATGTCACCACCACTCACTTAAACTTTGTATTTTCTGGATTTCCTACAGTTAACTGCTTTATTCACTCGCTGACTTTGTTGCTCCTTAAAAACTTTTATAAATAATGCTTTATAATGTATTAATTATCTGACATAAACCAATGGTTAGATTTTTGGAGAGAGTTGCACTGTGTACTGTAAAAGTTTACATCCTCCTGCTACATCTTCAACACCTATTTTCTTACTCCACCATTTTTACCTAAAAGAGCGAGTTTGATTCTTATATCCCTCACAACCTTAGTAACAGGTGACCATTATACTTTGTATGGCTCACTTAATACTTTATCTTTTATATTAGAATTAAGAGAAAACATGAGTATGAAGAGGCCAGCGTCCTTAATTATTCTCTGTTGGAAGATGTTTGCTAAACTGTATTGGTGGTGTTTGATAGACTGTATGGCTGATGTGTCTGAGTAGCTGAGATTTTCTTGTCCCTTTAACAGAAGCTCTACTCTGACCACTCAACATCTGTATAGTTCCAAGATCCCCCGCCCATATCAATATGGCTTTGTTTATGCCTCATGGATCTAAACAGTACACCAATAAGGAAAAAATTTAAAAATGTTCTGTAGCTTCTTTTTTCAAGGGAAATAAATTCATGTCAAAAACCAGAGTCTATGACGTCTTACATTGTGATAAAAGAATTGCTGTGAAAGAAGGCCAAGTTTTTGTGGACATCTGTGTATTCTCTTGGTATGATCCTTAATTGTATTACACTGATGTTCAGAATAATGAGACCATCTTTAAAATTGGGGGTCATCTTAATTTGAGTGCAATTGGTCAGTTTCCTTGATGACTCAATTTATTTGTCCTCTGTATTACTGTATATCATATTATATCAACCAATGCATTACCAGGGTAAGTCCATTATTTTCACACAGACAATGAAGACATTCCACGTCTTCTATTAATGAATACTACACGGACATCCCCCTGTTCTTTCAATGTAATACATGTCGGCCATTAGTGCTCATAATCTATGATCTGATTTGTTGTGAAATATTCTAACTAGTTGCAATACTGTTTTCTTGGCTCCAGACCCTTCCTTAGATGAAGACAGCAATTTGAAGACAGGGTGGAATAAACTGTCCTATTCTTTTTCTTTGTCTTGATCATTTTTACTTACTTACTTTAGTTTAGATGGCAAAGGCCACGTTGTGGTCAAGGTGTGTGTGTGGGTGCAGCGGAGAATATAGAAGATGTGGAGCAAGAGGACAAAAAAACAAAAGAGCGTTAAGCAGGGAGATGATGCCAGGGAGCGAGGGATGAGGGCAACAGAGCATTGGAAGGA
>OMPJ01010579.1:11902-31903 GCA_900312935.1 Carapus acus
CGAGCAAGTGGATAGAGGTGACAAGGCTTCGGGGACAGACAGACATGAATAATTTATTGAGACTTGTGATGGACAGATTAGAGGGAAAAAATGAAAAGAGAGAGAATAAGAGAAGTGGAGGAAGAGGAAGCAAAATTGAAAGCAGGGGAAGAGGAGGAATGGAATGACAAACAGAAAAAGAATAAGAAGAAAGCATGTGAAGGGTGGAGGGGCCACAGACTGGAGCTCTTTGATCCTAACAAACCCCTCACACCCCGACACGGCCGCTCCATCTGGGGCCTGCACGAGGTGGGTGGGGGTGACGCACACAGACGAGGAGAGGGAGAGAGAGAGACAGAGAGAGAGAGACAGAGACAGAGAGAGAGAGAAGCCAGTCAAAACGATGTGGCATTACCATGAATAGCAGGCCTCCATCATTCCACAAAACTATCAGTAAATCGATCCTCAAGTGCACAAACCAAGTGTGTCTCTCACAGATGTGTTGTTTTGATATTAATTTTTTTTAGCAGTGTTGGTTCTGAAAAGAATAAGAATGAATAAGAAGAATAAGAATGAAAACAAGAATAAGAATAAGAATGATACGAATGATGATAGTAGTTGTTACTATGTATATATGACTTGCATTTCAATTGTAGTGGATTCTGAATGTTTACAGCTCCGGTTAATTTGGCAGCATTCTGTGCGTGTGTGTGTGTGTGCATGTGTGTGTGTGTGTCATACACACATGTATGACCTGTTCACTGTGTATGGACACACAAGTTTGAATGCAGTGACTGAGAGCTGCGATGCCACAGACATACATGTGCACTGACATTTTGTCCTCAAACCTATTGCATCCTTCAGCTGACTTTGAGTGACACGTGTTTATTTTTATTTCTTTAATTTCTTTTGGTGAGCAAAGGTGTCTCTTTCATTTCCCGTCCCTGTTGCACCAACCTGGTGCACCTGCCTCTCTTTGTGTCACTACTGACACTTTTCAGCTTATACTGTATATATATATTGTGTGTGTGTGTGTGTGTGCGCGCTTGTGTGTGTGCGCTTGTGTGTGTCTGTGATTGCAGCAGCACAGCCAGCGTGCCACCTGTTCACACCTCACTGAGGCGCCGCCAGTGGTGTGGATGAAGATCCCAGTGTGGGGACACACACATCCAAACACTGACACCCCCAGTAGTCAGCTATTACCACACGCACACACACACACACACACGCACGCACGCACGCACAAACGCACACACACACACCTTTCAATGCTGTTTTCTATACCATTTTTTTGAAAACTTCATTAATTCTGACTCCACACTGAAAGAGTAACGCTCATTTTGTAACTCATTTAATGTAAACAAAACAGACAAAGGTTGTTGAGGGTTGGTCATGCTGAGTTTTTAAAAGATAACAAAAGCAAAATATGTGGCTTTAAGAACTGTTAAGCTGCGATTATTGACAAAATTTGCATGGACTGCATCAAGTTTGAATTCAGAGTCGTGCTCCTGAATGCAGGAGGAGGTGTGACTGGGTTTTGAATCATGACTTTAAGTTTCTTTTCTCCACCCCTCATCATACACGCGGTATTAATTCCACTGACATCCAGAAATAGTTTATTTGATGACATTGTCCGAGGGGGTTCATCTTATTTCGCATCCCTGCACAAATACGCCTTCAGCAAGTGCTCATAAGGGAAGGACGGTAAAACAGGCTCAAGCTGTGTTAAGCATTTTGGTGCGCACACTCACAGAGCCCACACACACACGCGTGTGGGCACACACACACTCACGCACACACACAAACACTCCCATGTTGGGTGGAGAGGAGAATCAATATGTCTTTGAATGAGGGTCAGAAGGGTTGTCTATCCAGGGAGAGCTGACAGATTTGCTCTCTTTTGCTCTGCTAAGCCCTGCTTGCTTTTTACACCCCCTGATGAACACACACACACGCATACACTCGCAGAGATACACGCAGAAACACGCTCAAACACACACACGTAACGATGCAGATGCACAAATAGTCTCACATTAATGAGACATGCACACACACACACGCACGCGCACAAAAACACACAGCAGATGGAGGGAGAGACACACAAAGATGTGACATCTCTCTAGAAGGGAAGAATTCCGAACATTTTGTCGCAGGGTTGTGATATTAGGCATCCCACATCGAAATTAACCTCGCCGTGCAGCACCCTGCAACCATTTTGTGTTTGTATGTGTGTGGATGTGCGTGTATGAGTGTGTGTGTGTGTGTGTGTGTGTGTGTGTGTGTAGGGGTGAAGGCGGTGGGAGCCGGGGTGATGAGAGCACATGAAAGTGAGCATGGTGTCTACACACACTATGGCCACGTGTGGAACAAAACACGAGTCAAAGTGGTGAAGATTAGATAGAGATTCCAAGTAAAATTTCACACAAATAAAAAAATGAACACACAATAATTCAACAAAAGTTACATTTAGATAAGAACCGCAAGTCTTTTCCCTCTCTTGCTAACTCAAAACTGACACACAAGCACGGAGAGAGTTTCATCATAGGTGGAGATAAAAGTTATGATGTCAAAGGTTGAAGCAACAGGACATCTTTAACTTAAACACACATTGTTTTGTTTTTTTTTTGCAAATGTCTTATTCTACATTTATCAATTCTTATATTCAAACCTGGCTGTGTGTTTATATGAATCAACTTTTTGTCATAATTTATAATAAATGCTCATTATATAGTGTACATGATGAACACAGCATGATACAAATAAATAACAAGAATGTAACATAATATTCAGTTTCATGTTCAACAATTTCACTGTGTTCACAGGCAGTTTCTTTCACTCATCCTTCCATGTGCATAATTCATATTGTTTGGTTCTTCACCTTAACAACTATTAAAATTAAAATATTGTTTTCAGTTGGGTCACGACACAATAAATCGGTTGACATCTATCCAGTCCGTGATTGAAGTAATAACTGAATATCTTCACTACATGCACAATGACAGAAACAAGAATCTAAATGGGCAGAATTTGCAGTGTACACATTCATTGTTGAACAATTCAATTCTGAGGAATGTTACTGTAATTTATGCAGATTGTTTTATGATATTCACACGATACAGTAAGTGCCCCAAAATACACTAGAATTTGGGAAGCATGCACTTGTGAGTTTTTGCTTTTCTTTATCCTTCAACTCACACACACACACACACACACACACACACACACACACAGGTGCGTGTGAGTGGAATGGACGTTTTGATGTGTGTCCATGTTAAGCAACAATCTGCAAACACTCACTAAGCTAATGGCATTGATCAATGAACCTTTAAAAGCAGACATTTGATAATTACCATCAATGGAATTATTAAAGTACTTCAGTGAGTGTGCGTGTGTGTGTGTGTGTGTGTGTGTGTGTGATATAAAGATTTGAAGTTTTAAGTATCCATGACTATATAGTACATAATTCCTCAACAAACTGAATTCCATCATAATCTTAATACAGAATGATAGATTTCTTTAATCAAGCAAATACTACAATTTTTACAGCTACTACCAATACTGCCGCAAAATACAATTTCTGAAATGTGTTCTATCAAATTTTGTGAGAGAAAGATGGACAGCAGGGTGCAAAATAAGGCTGACAGCCAGAATAATAGAGACAAAAAGCAGGTTTGAGGGAAGGAAGGAAAGAGACTTAATTACAATTACAATTATATTTGAACCTTTTGATATAAATTCATTATTTTTCACAAGAAATGTGTTTGACATAAGAGGATGAGAGCTGGTACGACACACTGTAGACTTTTCCAGTAAAAGAGCAACACACCAGAATCAGACGCACTACACACACACACACATACGATCACAATTTGCAGGAACGGATTCATCAAAAATGAGTATTTAAGCCAGAACTTTCCAGGATGAAACGCTGTTTAGTCCTATCACATTTAAAACGCTGCCAACATCAGCTGACAGTAATGAACACACACATATACATACACACTCTCTCTCTCTCTCACACACACACACACACACACACACACACACACACACACACACACACACACACAGATATTTGTGACCTTGTTGGAATGATCAGAATTTGAATATGAGAAAACCTGTAAATCATATCAATCAAATGTGTGTGTGTACTGTATGTGTGGGTGTGTGAGAGAGAGAGAGAGAGAGAGGGAGAGAGAGATGGTGAGAGAGGGAGACAGGGAGCGTATGTGTATACGTGTGTGAGTGTGGCGTGGATGCACAATTACCAAGCAGGCACAAATCAATAGGTGCCTGCTGACAGATGGATTAGCACGGTAAACAGATGATACACACACTGCTGAATTATTCATCTGCTGAACAGTGGACAGGGTTTCCACACTTCCAGAATAGGGGTGGGGTTGTGGTGGTGGGTGGGGGGACAGAAAAAGAACCAAGAGGAGGTGAAAGGAAAGTGGGTGCAGAGACGGGAGCGGGGACAGAGGAGGGTTAAAGATGTAAATACAGGAACACGCATTTGTCGCCACATTCCTGTTTGTCACAATCCGATTCTTCTGGTGATTTCTAAAAATAATACGGCGTCCATTGAAGTCAAAGTTGTGACATTACCAGCACAGTTTAACCGCATCCCGATCACCTCGGATGAAATAATACATCCACAATCCCAGACTGGCGTGGTGTCCCTCTAATGCCTGTTAGGCATGCAGAGTCAGCGCAGGGGTCAATGTTAAGTGTGTTGAGAAGCTCATGTGATGGTACACACACACACTGATCCTTTTCTTTATCCGTGTCTTTTCTCAAGTGTGGGCAAATCCGTGATCATAGGCGGGTTATGCCTTTAACTAAGCCAGCGCTGTGAATGCGATTTCACACACATGCACACACATACACGTAAAGCAGTGATGGGACAGGCTAATGCCGAGCGTTTGTGGTGGGACTTTGTCGGTCTTGTAGTGTGCGACTTTGACCGAGGAGATGTGTTTGCTTGTCCATAAACTAGCATTTGGTTTGGAAAAGAACAAAACAAAACAAAAAAACAATCCTTTATTACAGTATATACACAAAATTGTGACTTGCAATAAGAGGCCTATGCCATTTCTGATAAAAAATAGGTTTTGTTTTTGTGTGTTTGTCTTTCCCTTTCTGTAGTTTGTAGTTTTCTCTTGCAACAAACATACCAAACAAACAGCAGTATTCACATTTTGTAATTACATTATTGCACATTGTGGCCTGTACACATGCTTCACCTTTCTGGGAACTATTTTTTCTCCTCTCTATTCAAAACAGTTTCACTTCCAACGATGCTACAGGTGCAAATGTCTCACACTCCTGATTAAAAAAAAATCCTCGGAGAGCATCATTGTGCAGGAGTTTGTGGCGTGTGTGTGTGTGTTTTACATGTGCGACTGTTTCTGTCTGCGCACATTTCTGTGTGTGTAGCTAACCTAAGTCACAGTCCAGCTTTGTGAAGCAACAATGCATCAAGAGCAGCTAACAATCTCCAAACCGAGCCAACCACACGCCAGCTCACTCAGACACACAAATTGTTGGTTCGCATCATGGCTGCCATCAGCAGGAACCAATCAGATTTGATGAATAATTCAATATTAAAGAGGGTGTAACCACGACAGGGAGGGTGAGTCTCCATGGGCTTTTTGGAGGTCTGTTTGCGTGTGTGAGTGTGCGTGCGTGCGTGTATGTGTGCAGGCGTGCATGTGTGAGAAAGGGGAGGGAACCCTGTCACAGTAGACTGCATCCACAAACTGGCTGCAGATTAAATTACTGAAGAGCGAAGGAAAGGAGAGGAGAGGGGGAAAGGGTGTGAGGAGGATGTAAAGGAGAGAAGGAAAGAGCAAGTGTTTGTTTGTGTGTGTGTGATAAGAGTGTTTGGGATAATCCATGTCTGGAAAGTGTTTTTTAGCATAAGTGAGAAATGGATCGGCAATTGGCTCTGTCCCCACAGAGTGTGGTTTTCTTTTGAATCTCAATATTTTTTTGATAGTGGCAGTAATACAGTAGTAACAGTAAATTAACGATTGTTTTAAAGTAGGAAAGTTACTATATTGGCTCTCTGCTTTACTCTGTGGTGTTTGTGAATGTGAGAGGTAATAAGGTGCCCTGCTGCTGTTGTGCGTTTTGAATAAAGGCAACTTGTGTGTTGTCCTGCCAGCTGTGTTGAGTTTCAATGAGGCTAAGAGGAGTTCAACAATGTTTACCTTGGTTAAAGCTCACAACACCAAAAGTGACATCACCAGGGGAACTAACTGGAATTCCAAGGAACTTTTTTTTTCTTTTTTTTTTAAAAGAAAACAGCTTTGTTTCTTGTACACTCTGTGAAACAGAGAAACGACTGATACTCAGTCGCAGCTATGACCACAACACTGTTGGACAACACACACACATGCACACGCATATAACTACAACATACACAGACTCCCAACGGCCTCTATCCTCCACTTGCGAGAGTGAGTTACAAATTGCATGAAACACCCACAGATCTCCAACCTGTGTTTTTCCTTATGATTCTTCATTTTCCAAACATATTGAAATCCATTTGGAAACACTTGAAATTCAACAAAACTGCGTGTTAACTATGTTTACACACAAATACACACAATTTGAAGGAACATTCACCTACGAGAAAACCCTTTAAAATGGGAGCGAGGGCAAACATAGAAATGGACATGGGATGAGCAAAGCAACTGCAAATGAGACAATGGTGTGTGTGTGTGTGTGTCAGAGACTGACATTGGGGCAACATGAGCAGTACAAGCCTTAACATCTGATTAAGCACTGATAGGAAGACAGAAATACACAAACAGGCATGCTGGCAAGTCCCACTCCTAATTATTACTCCTAACTGGACCGTGACAGGTAGAGATGGAGGAGGAGGAGGAAGACGACACCGAGGAAGAGGAGGAGAGTAGAATTTTTGTGAGACGGATGAGCATTGCTATCTCCCTCAGTTCTTTTCAGCGGCTCTCTTTAGGGGTCACCACAGCGGATCATCTGCTTCCTCCTTCTTTTATCCTTTGTATCCTAAACTGAAAGACTAGAAATCCTCATGTTCTCTCTCTGTAGCTCCTCTTTACCTCTTATTAAAAGGGAATATTGGCTTTTATTCATTCTAATAATTTTTAATAGCAACAACAACAGGAGAAGGGTAGACTAGGCAAGCAAGGCAGGATGTGTCTTGGTCCAGTATCTTTGTCGAAGGGTTGCCCTCCTCAAAACTCTACATAATGTGGTGGGGGAGGTGTGGATCGCACTGACCTGATGTTAACGTCTGTAGAGTGGAGACAGGAGGACTGTTGTGGGGCAGGTGGGTTTCTGCCTTATTCACTGAAATGTGTTTGATTATATCCAATATCAATATGTAGAGGCACCCTCCACTATGAAAGGTACCGTATATTGTTTGGGAATTTGTTAACGCAGTTGTGTCAGGTCCCTAAGTACAAGTTCTTACCCAATGGAGAAAAAAAAGCAGCAGGATTATATTCTGAAATGTTCACTGGACACAATAGATCAAATCTAGTGTGTCAGTGGCACAGATTAGTGTTTATTATTATCACTTTTGCAGATATGGACACAAACAATTTGGCATCAATTGTGTTTGTGATGTCAACCGTCCATTATCAGGGTCCGGCAAGACAGAGGAATTGTTGTAATAGCAATATCAATGACAACCAAAAAAAAAAAAAAAATCCCACTTCAGTTAAGTGGATCTCCAAAGATAGAGCTGTCTGTGTTGGTCCCTTTTGCTCCCTTTCTGTTTTTCAAGATTTCTGTGTGGTCTGTTCTGATTGGTTTGGTGTAGTGGCCATTACTATGGCCTACCTGGCGCTGATTTTCACAATCATCTGATGCTGACGTCACATGGGCCCCAAAACAAAACATGCTACAACGTGAAGAAATGGCACCTCAAGACAGTTTTTGAGAATAATGGCCGATGACTCAGTACCTCCAAGTGTATACTGTATGTCAGGGCCATGACATACAGACCCTCCACAAACTCCAAACAAGTCATGTTCCAGACCGGTGTTGGTGTCATGAGTTGCTCATATGTTGTTATCTTGCTGGACGCACATCCAACATGCAATCGAAACGACTGATAGTGACGCTGTGGGTCGGACCGATTTCCATCTTCATTACTGCGGCAGGTGTGTTTGTATATACAGATGTTTGTAACTTAAATATTCATAAGAAGTTTCCATAACTACAAATAAAAGACAAGGCAGTTTAGCTGCAAATTTGTGAGTATTCTATGGATGTACCGGTATTTCCAATGCCAGTAATGTGGCCCACACCACAACGGGGAGCCAAACAAAGAGGTGAAGATGAATAAGAAGAGGGGAAGGAGAAGAAAATTCAGAAGAATCACCAGTTAAAAGTTTTTTTTCCCTCTGCAACCTCTCGTGTGCTCCCACAATTAGTTTCAGTGCACCAAAGATAAGAATGAATAAAGATGGGATTTGCTCTGAAAGGTAAATAATGACCAAATGATGGACACAAGAAAAAGGAAACACATAAATGCAACAAGAAATGGGAAATTTGAAGGAGATGGAGTACATGATGATGAGCCACACTGGAAAAAAGTGATTGGAGTCAGAGATGAGTCATTTCTGAAACTTCCTCAAGAATAGGCAATATTCTAAGAGTTTCTTATGAGGTTTAATTGTTTTCAGTTTGGGATGTATCTGTTCTGGATCGAACACAAATTCATTTAACGATTTCTGCACTTCAGCCACACTTGGCAAACGATGAGAGGCTAATCGCGGCGGACACAAATGCCCCTATTCTCCTCTTCTCTGCACAGCAGCTCATGTCTTTGGCATGTTGTCTTAAGAATTCTTCTCATTTTACTTCAGTCAGCCAAGCAGATGGGATCTGCGTTTCAGCTCTCCCCTTCTGTTCCATCTTTTCTCCTGTCCTCTCTTCTTTCCACAATTTTTTCCTTATTTGCTTTTATCCTTTCTTCCTCCCCTCTCTACGATCAGACCCCTCCACACACACTCTCACACACACACACAAGACCACCTCCCCCAGCCCCAAACCACTCACCCTCTGACCCCCTGTATGGTCTCCCATGGTCCTCTGTCAATGTACAATTCAAGAATTTGTGTGACATTGATTTGCCGCTTTTCTTTTGCATGAACAGTTACAAACTCCAGTGAGGATGAAAATTTGAGGAAATGAAAAGAGAAAAACAGGCAGGATGAGGAAGCTGGAATTCAGGGTCAGGTTCAGTGTAAGTCTCCCTGCCTTGTAAATGTGGAGAGCAGAGAGAATGTAAACAAACAGACTACAGCTGTTACACACTCCTATTAGGAGCTACACACACAGAGAGCGAGGTAAAGGCTACAGACCAACAGGCAGAATGAGGGCAAAAAAGCATTGCTTGTTCTAGAGGAAAGCACACAATAAACACACAAAGACTTTCATGTCATTACGTGCTGCAAAACAACAAAATCCCCTACACAAACAAACAGTAATGCCAGATTGTTTCATTTGTCAACATTCCCATTAATTCCAATCACACATCCCATAACTCGGTTCCCATAACTGTGAAACCTTCCCTGTTTTTTCATCGTATCATCCCTGTGCTAAAATGCAGAGACGGTAATGGTTTTGCTCCTAATGTGATGTGCGTGGCCCTCTTAAGACATGACGGGGCCTTGATGCCTGGGTTTAGCACTGAACAGGTTAGCAGGTTTAGCTGAGAACCAACGTGCCTGCTGGTGTGTTGGGGGAATTTGGGGAGGCTTACAGGGGGGAGGACCACTGTTGCTTTTTGTCAGACAAAGTTGACGAGATTGCCTGCCGGGAATCTGGAATTATTCTAATGGTACTTTGGTTTTATTTGCAAATATGAAACCATTATCTTTAGGTCTGCATGAAAAATGGTGTGGGTGCAATTACATGGACCAAAATAAATTCAACAAAAAATAGTATGGAAATAAATGAAATAATTCACAACTTTGGATAGTGAGCCAAAATCCTGCCATTCATCAATTCATTCATCAGTATAGCAAAGCAGTTGATGATTTCGCCATATATCTGGTTTGCTTTCTATGGTCATAGCAGAAATGGAAATGAATGGAATAGGAGTATTCCTCATGAGGATGTACTGTACTCAGCACTTCTGGCCATGAACTATTAATTGTACCTTGGCTCAATCATAATAAAGCAAGTTAATTCACACAAAGAATAACACTGTAATGATTTTATTTCATCTTGCTAATGGGCACTGTATCAGATACCACAGTAATGCATTTTTTTGCACTGTGGGTCACATTTTGTGAGGCAGGACGTTTCAGTTTTGTGTGAGAAGCAACAAAAATGCAAATCAATCACTGAGATGTATGTGAAGTACTGTCCTGGTAGGGTGAGCTCTGTTCTGCTTGTAATGGATAGAGAGAGCCAACACAAACCCATAATGTCCGACTGTAGGGAGCATATCCTCGCACACTATTGCATTACCAGCCTGTGCTGGAATTGAAGGACATCATCACTGATATTTGACCTGATCAGATACAGGCTGACCTCTTCCCGAAGAGAAGGCGGGCGACATCACCACCATCAGGCCTCTTTTATTACTGGATTGCCGTCTCAAATGTGAAACGGTATCGTGTCAGCCTCAGTTATCGGCACAGGGGCGCTTCCACCAGGACTAGTGGTGAAAATTCATTCCTTCAATCTCGCAAATTTCGTATGCTTTTGACATTTGTTTTTGGCTTTCACCTTTGCATTTGGGGCGTTATCTTTATCATTTTCTTGTCTAATTTTTTTTTTCATTCCCAATGCCCCCATTCAATGGTGGTCTTTTCATCAAATCAGTCGCCTCTGTAACTTGTGTATTCCCTCAAATGCACACATTGAAAAGCTTAAACAGTGGTGGAAAGACAAAGCACAAAGCACAAAAAGGAACAAAACTAAATGTTAGAGAGGAGGGAGAGAGAATATCTTGCAGATATAACAAAATACCCACATGTCTGACCTTCTTCAACTCTCACACTTTGTCAGAGATCCAGCTGATTGGACATGTGTTGGACACTCTTAAATGCCATGTGGTTATGCATGCTTACGTTTGCACAGTGACAGAAACACACACAAACACACAAACATACACACACGCTAATCGGAGTCTCAGTGCATGCGGTCCAAATAGCATCTCTCTACTTAAATGCCAAAAGCTGTTAAGCCTGTGGGTTTTTGAAACATGCGAGGAAAGATGACATTGACAAAAAACAACAATGAAATTAT
Organism: Carapus acus; assembly: GCA_900312935.1. Lineage (NCBI taxonomy): Eukaryota > Metazoa > Chordata > Actinopteri > Ophidiiformes > Carapidae > Carapus > Carapus acus. Next base: position 23,144 of record OMPJ01010579.1, read on the forward strand.
CTGTTGGTGCGATCTGTGTAAAGATTCACAATCTTTTGCGAATCAAAAACCTTGTGACCATCTCAGAAGTGGACCTTTGTTTTGTAGTGTATGAATGCTTTGAAACAAAGTTGTGTGTGTGTCAGAATGAGCCACTGTAGGTGTAAACCCTGGTTATACTACCTAATAACTTCATAAAACAACAAAATGCAAAAGACTGAGTACAAGAGCACCAAACTGTTGTGCAGAACAGTTTTGTCTTCACCCATCATGGCTGCCATGCTGGAACATTTCAGAGAGTAAGAAAGTGGGTACACAATTGTTTTTGTTATTGCTGTGATGCCTTCTAAGTAAAATACTTAGATGATATTGACAGGATTCTGTGGAACCAAGTTGAGAATAACATTTTAACCTGCAAGTACATACAGAATTTTACTGGTAGATTCATCCTGCAAAGGAAACAGGACAGTACTGGAAAGCGGATGTGAGGAGCACATGGTAAATCTGATTGTCTAAGTGAGAGTGAATATTTCTGTGTAATGGGATACGATGATTTTGCTTATATTTGTCCCTTGGATTTAGTGTGTTACTTCGAATGGCTGCTGAACCATCCAGGTCAGTTTCTAATGTGGATAATGAAGCAGAGCAGATGTAGAGGTTGGTGGAAGACCTTTTAAAAAGTGGTTTCCATGAAGGTGAGTCTGGTTGGCTGGAAGTGTATTCAGTACATGTACTCTCCAAGTCCTGTGTATACAATGAATTGTACCATTGTGACAGGGCCACGAGGACCTCGGGTGTGATGTGAAACAGCCAATAATGTTACTCACAGCGCTCGATGCGGTCCTCTGGGCTGGAGGAAGTCTCTCGATCAGACAGGAGGCCTGACATGGCAAAAATCTTTTTTCCACTGTCCTCCACAGTTTTCAGTGTACTGCTGGGTGAACCTCCGGGCGGAATCTGGCCACCGCTGAAGTCGTACTCTTTCCCCTCAGCGTCAGAATACCGCAGATGCGGGGAAGCTTCCGCATCCAGGCAGCCTTTCAGACGTTTTGCCGGGGTGAAAGCGGACTGATAGCCCCCTGGAGCACCGTCACGGTCCTCTGATGGGGACGCAAAGGGTCTGAAAGCTCCGACACCGCTGTGGTTCAGCATGCCGATGGGTGAGCAGTCTAGGTTTGGTGGAGCAAACTGATGGTGGAGGTGTAGAAGCGATGGAGGAAAATCCCTGTTAGGAAATCCTGGTGGCACGGCACCTTGGCGGTGATACATTGATGCAAAAGTGTATGAACTATTATTGAACGGCAAATGGACGTCTTTCTCGACAGACACGGGGACACCAAAGGGCCGTGGCTGCTGGCAGGGCATGGAAGCATCTCGAGAGGCTTCAGCCGTGGAAGCAAGGACCATGAGGGCTGGAGAGGCGAGAGGGTTAGGGAGGTAAGAGGAGCTCTCCATCTTGAAAGCTGCACGATGCAGGTCCATGGCTGAGAGGAGCAGGGAAGTTAAAAGGGTTTAAGGAGGAGGGGACTGGTCCTCCTCAGCAAAATGTGATAAAATGCTCAAAAACTGGTGGAGAAGCTAGACTTTTAAGGGAATAGGGGATGAGATATTACTTGAAATTCTAAAATGTGGCAAAATAAAGCATAAATTCAGTGTTTTTATCTCTCCAGGCTGCTGCTTGGTTTCATTCACTATGGTCCAGGTTTGCCTTTGCCGCATTTGTCCCCTCACGACGTGTTAGTCATGAAGACCACTACGGTTTGGATCTGTTCCGTTCCGATGATGAAGTATGATAAACCCTCAAGGTGAAGTTGTCCCTCCTGTGTAGTAAACGGTGAATGTGTCCCTCTTGAGAGGCATGGAGGTCAGTAGGTCCAGGGACTGAGCTGCTTCCTCATCTTCCTGTGGTCATCAAACTGGAAAGAGGAAGAAAAAATAGGATTAGCAGAAATTACACATGAGGCAGTGGAACTGAGGAAAGAACCACATTCAAGCCTTTTTTTGTTTTGGATTCCTTGAGCAATCATGCCATGCAATATATATCAATATCAAATAGATTTCCTAGCAATGTGTCATCTTTATATCTAGATTTCACACATCAAGGGCTGAAATCAAGTTTCTCAAATATGACACATGTTCTAGGACAAAAAAAAGAGTAAAAAAAAAAAAAGAATCATGACATATGAGGGTGTTTAAAGAATTACATGAATAATTTTAAATCTGTTCCATTAAACTATGACACATATTTGATCTTAAATTGAACAATTTCTTGCAGAGTCTAGTAGACAAAACATTTTAATTTCTGAAAATATGATGAATCATCTTAATATGACAGGTAACACAATTCTGACTGACAACTCAAAATTTTAATTGCACAACTGTTGTGTGTTTATGCATGCTTTTGTTTGTGACACAAACACACACACACACTCCAAGAGAATGATCTAGATGATGATTTTTCACACAAACGTAAGCTTTTTGTACTCTTGTATTTGTAATTTGTTGTTTTGACTCTGATCTACAAAAGTCTAGGTAAGGTTATGGTGAAGCTCTTCGTAGTTGAAGGTCATTGGACAACCACATCCTGATCGATCACAGATTCCAAATGAATAAATGTTGAAACATTTGTGCTCCAACAATTCAACAAAAAGCTGAATTGACAAAAAGCAAGAATCGATATACATGGTTATTGTAAATGATGAAGTTAAAAGAAAGAAAAAAAAAAGATTTGAAGCCACGCCCAACGTCTCCTCCCCGGCCCGCATCCTCATCACCTTTTCCTCCTTTTTCTCGTCCCTCCCTTCTTTTCCCCAACCTCATCTACTTATCTCATCTGTGTAACACGCGTTCTTTTTCCCTCCTCCATCTCAGATCTTTGTCTAAGCCGCTTATTCCTCTCATCCTCCCCGATCTTATCGGACGAGAATAAGGACAGACGCATGCACACACACAAACACACACACACACACACACAATCAGACAAACACATTCACACAAATCTGATAAGATGCTGTGTGACTGAGGGCGAGGCTTCACATTCACGGCTTTGCTTTCCTTCCCTTCCAGCTAGTTCTATATCTTAACATTTAATTTCCCTATTTTTTTTTTAATTTCTTTTTTTATTTCTTTTACAATCCGTCCTCCATTTCATCAATTTTCCACTCATCCCTCCCCCCCCTCACTGCCTTTTGCTTGCTTCTCCCATGGTGATTCAGATGCATGATATCATATCAGAGCTCTCCATCTGCCATCCATGAGCTTGAGGAAATCTGACTGAGTGAATAAATTAGCTGTACTTGACCCTGCAACCCCCTTGGCACCAGTGGCAACCGACTCAAATTTTCCCTGCTGAGGATTAGATCAAACAGCACGATTGGGCCAAAGATCAACGTGTGCAGGCGAGGAAACGACAAAATAACATCTTAAAGATTTTTATCCTCAAAGGGCAAAATGAAGGCCGCTGTCTCGTGAACAACCAATCTGTTAACATCGGGAGTGAATGGGACAGACAAAATTAACAATTTTGTTCATATATTTAGTATATTTATCTATCCATCTATCTATATCTTTATATATAGATATCATCTATCTAAATGTATTGATTTTTATCAATGTAGAAATATTGATTATATATCATTTTTATCATTATAAAAATGTTGATAAAATATCAATATTTTATTATCATTATCTCTGTCCCTCGATAGATAGATAGATAGATAGATAGATAGATAGATAGATAGATAGATAGATAGATAGATATGGTGTGTGTATATAACACAAACAACTTTATGCAAATCCGAGCATTTATTCAGAAACAGTTTTCCAGAACAATCTTCCATATCCATAAGTGTTTATATTCCCACTAGATAAACTGCGTATCTGTCTGGGATGCTTGCCTGCGTACTAAAATCACGACACACTTCTCTACATAAAAAAACAACAAAGAAGAACTGAAATTGAATTTCCTCTATGATGTTGGATTAGGGAGGATTTCAAGCAGATAATCATTGCATTTCATTCTGCACCACAGAAATCCCACACACTCACACTCTGTAGATAAATCCCAAACCATTTCAACTTGCAAAAGGTCAAGTGTAAATTTCTGCATACACACACAACAAACACAGACACACACCGTATCGAGTTGCCTCAAAGATGCACCGTCGACTCGCCAACATCAAAGCAGAAACTCCCTGGGAAATGAGAGAAGAAAATCTCTTCTAGCTATCAGCTGTCCACAACACTCATTCAAATCAATTTCCAAACCTGATCTCAGCTTTGGCACACATCCTCAGTCACACCCACGCACTCACAAACACACAAACACACACACCCAGAACGAGAGAGAGAGAGAGAGAGAGAGAGAGAAGAGGAACCTGCCAGGAGAAAGAAGAGAAGAGAAGGTGCGCGGAGCACGAGGGCTAAAGAGATTGAGAGATGTGAGATGTTTTACATTACCGCAAATGTACAGTGGACTGCTGTGGAGTGTTGAGAATAGCTTCTACCAACATGGACATGGGCTCTGGTCTGGATAGATGCCATGGAGTCACATTACACACACTCCTTCCTCCTCTCAACTCCTCTCATCCTCTCACTCCAATTTCCCCATCCATTCTTGAAATCGTACATTGGAATTATACCCATACGTTCAGTTGCCGCCTTCTTCTTTGCGTCACTGCGTTCCCTGTCCCCTTCCTTTCTCTTTTCCACGCCTCTGTATCTCTGTCGCTTATTCTGCTGGCGTCCTCTCTGTGCTTGTATATCAGGTCACACTCTCTTGTATAACCTCTAAAGTATGAGTGTATGCGGGGTGTTGATACTGAGCTAATACACTGATAAGTACAAGGATATTTCAATGTTATTATCATTACCAAGCAGGCCATAGGGTGGTGTGTGTGATGCACTGCTGTGTGAGGAGGAAAATCCAATAAAAGGATGTTGGATATATTCTGTGACAGACAAAAAAAAGCATGTTTGTTCCTACAACTGGAGTTTAAAGGGAAGATGGATAGATAGGGGAGGACGTGGGATAGGAGGGAAAGGATGGAGGGGAAGGGGGGGATTGAAGTTTAGGAGAGAATAAGGGGATGGAAGGGGTAGGGGGAGAAAAAAGGAGAGAAGAGGGGAGAAATCTCATCAGTCTGACACAAGCTGGCTTCCCTCTGGCCTGCTGGTCTAGAAACTGATAGTACCTCATATTTCATTGTTTCAAATACAATTTTTTTTTTTGTTATCGAAGTACAAATTGAAAACCTCAAAGGTGCAGTCCCCGGAAATATAACAGAAACATCAGTAGGGAGGAAGAATTCCCTCCCAAATCCGCACTAGTCAAAAATCCTGTGTGAATATCATAACTACAAATCCTTAAACAGAGAAGAAAAAGGGAAACAAAAGAAATTTAAATTCTTAAAATCAATCAAGACAAGTGGTCCATGATCCTGTGGCTGCAGCTCACTGCCTTATCAATTCAAAAATATGGATACGATGGTATTTTGTAGAAAATGAAGACACGTATAAGACCTACACATTTTTACTCCCTATAAGTTGTGACTCAAGGTATTGTTTTTACATTTCCACACTGAGCCTTGTGCGACATCCTTCCGTGTATGTTGTTAATCAATAATCATAATTCCAAATGACATGCACCTATGCATATCATAAATACACAAGCATAATTACATCCCTTGCTCACATGCGTAATGCCACTCAATGCCTTTTACAATCCCATTAGCCACAGAGGAAAGCCACCCACGCTCTGTCGGATGCCAACTGCACGCATTTTATAATAGCAAATCTCGCAGGGGGAACATTTGCCATGCTGTCATAATTTGATTACAGTGCACAAGAATGATGTGCCTGCCGGTGTGATATTAAACAGAAACACTGAGCGGGCCTCTTCGCGTCATATTTGCACTCCAAGTGACAATGTCATAGAATTTGGGCAAATTGTAGTGTCAACAACAATGTTCTCTCACATCCCTTGGAGAGGACATGTAATTCAGATATTATGTGCTTTGAAGGGTGAAAGCATATTTGGGTATCTCTCAAGAAGCCATCATTTCTAATGTCAACGCTTTACCAATTTAATTTGAAAAATATCATTGTCACTGTCCAATTAAGGGTAGTATTGCACACACGTGTGTGTGTTTTTTTTTTGTATGTATGCATGTGTAAACAAATACATGCATATGTATGTGTGTCTATGTAGATTTTTATCTTAAATCGGCACAATGTAAAACTATACACGTTGCTCTTGAGCAGTTGAATGCCTTGTTTTCCCTGCAGCAGAACAAAAACTACATCTCCAACATCTTTATCGTGAACTAAGACAGTGATGTTCTTGTTGAGGGCTTCTGCTCTGTTGACTGGCCCACAGTAATTTCCCTGCACGGCTGCTTCGAGTGTGTAAGCAACACATTCGCTGTTTCAGCACAGGCGAAAACTTGACACGTGGACTTTTCAAGGTGTCTGCTAGGTTTTGAAGGGGAACTGAGACATATCCAATTTTGTTCTAAATACGCCTTGTGTCTAGTGTGGCTGCAGATGCAGATAGGTGTGTATTCAAGTGCAGGTTCAGACTGTCAGTAAACTGAAGTTTTTTTTTCTTCCCTCCTTTCTCAAACCACAGAGGCGTGTGCTCTCGTGTGTACTCTCCCTTTACATGGATATGTTTAGACATTGACAGGTGTGAAAGCTGGATTCTGACATTTCATTGGAAGACAAGCTCAACTGCGTCTCTCAACTTATGTCGCTGTACCACAAACAAGTATCCCCATAGACAGACAGACACTTAATTTCATCTATGATGAATGATTATATAAAATGTCCAATATCATAACATCACAGCCAATTGCGTGACAATACAGAAAACAAATAGATTATTCTGACTCATGACAGAAAACTGAATTTAAAGTTTAAGAGACAGATCAAGAGAGACAAGACCGATAAAATGTGGGAGGGAAAAATTATTTCAGTGTTGGTCTGTGCAAATTCAGGACACGCATGATCTGTGTGTGTTTGCATATAAGAGAATGAGAGAGAGGAACACACACACAGGGACATATAGACAGAGAAAGGCAACGTTTAGCTAATTGCTTGACTGCCTGGGGGTCTGGTCCTGTGGCTGTATCTGCATGCATTTCTGAGTGTGCGTGCGTGTGTGTGTGTCAGAGTGTGTGCTCGTGTGTCAGTGTGTGTGCTCGCTCACTTTCGTGAATATGCAGAACAGCGGTCGATACTATTGAAAGCTACTCATTCATGTCTGGCCACGAGGCAGTGCTCATATGTCCTTGTGAATAAGAATTGAATACATTTATCTCTGTCCTTGCATTATTTGTCCTTACATCTTTTCGTGTTAAATCTTCATTTTCTCCCACGTTATCCAACCTTTCTTCCTCCAATGGGCATGCAGTGCTTCCTGTTAACAGCTTTGCTAAACTTTTCTCCCTCCTGTTTTTAAATATGAAAGGCGCAACCTTAATCCGATAAGGTCAAACAACGGGGCTGTTAGCAGCAGTTTCATGATGTCTCGACCGGACATTACATCCACAATATTCAATGACAGTGAGACAGTCAGTGGTGCAATTAATAAAAACTGAATTTGAGGTTGGACAACTTGGCAGACTGCAGCAAAAGTGATCTTTGCCATCTAAGATGTGGCAGTGCAGAAAAACAGAGGGTTTAACTGAGTGACAAGTCTTGTTTGTCTCGTCTTGTCTTGAGTGATGTGAGAGGCGATGACAGCAGGATGGAGAGAAGAACAAATGTGGAAAATCATTTTGCAAGCAGCAGGAACCTGATCTAAGACAGTTCCAGCTCAGGGGTGCCGACTAATATTTAGTGCAGCCTGGACAACGAGTAAAAAACACAGCAATCCAATGAAAGCGGTGCAATGCAAGCCCTCAGTGAATGTTGAGATAACTGGCAAAATAAATCTTCACATTTCCCTTACACCTCTTAATGATCCCCTTAATGAATACCTTAGCACTACAGGGTAGAAAGAACCACTTGAGACATTCAATCTGCTGTGCTCCTGACACGTCATCCTGGAGTGAGACTTGCCTTCAAGCAGGTGAGGCAAACGCACATTGTGCGTCACAGCCTGCACAGGTACACACTTCTGCAGTTGAAACAGACACAACTCAGTACAGGTACTCCTCCGATTATGGTAACAACCAAGGATGTGTGTAATCACAGAGAGTCAAAAGGACCTGAGTACACGCAACTCTCTTGTAACAATATCCCCCAGAGGCCTCCTGGCTTTCCTTTTCCATTTTTTGTTTACTTTTTAATCTTCTGATTTCCCAGTTCTTCAGCAAGGACCAAGTTATTAAATCCATTGTTGCATACTTGGCCGTGACTGCCAAAGGGAAAGTCGAGGGACACTCAAGGACAAGGGAGTCCCACCTGATCTGATCTGAATGAGGTCCATTAAAAGTTCTCAAGAGTCATTTTCCTGCCTGGCTTTGAGGTCAGAAGTGAGAGATGGCTGTGTATAGTATGAAGCGTAGATTTGTTTACTTATATTTGTATTTTGACTGTCAGTGCAAACACACTACATCCCCCTTGTCAGCTGTCCAAAAGCCTCATTGGCTGCACAGGTCAAATCTTTAGCTGGCCACAGCAAATGCAGTATGTCTGCCATCCATAGACACAAAAATACCACCTAAGTCCTTTGAGGAAGTGTTTGTGGACGGAGATGGATATGATATTATTTTCCAAACAAGGAAATTTTGATCTGGCTCGGTGTGTAATTGACCAAAGGTGGGGAAACATGAGAGC
>OMPJ01010580.1:0-11083 GCA_900312935.1 Carapus acus
GCAAACATCAGAGATGAGCGGAAAGTGAGGAAGTCCCACTTTCTGTCTCACTCTCTCTCTCACTCACACACAGACACACACACACACACACACACACACACACACACACACACACACACAGATTATGAGCTCCTGCGGGCCCCTGCCACTGTACTAACACTACTCCCTGACATCAGCACATTCGCAGGTCACTGACCATGTCGTGAATGTGGTCCATCGCGTCTCGAACATCCTGGAATATGCTCCTGTAGGACGTGAACAGATCTCCGTACTGGTGACCGGTCATGTGGCTGGGGAGGGTAGAAAAAGACAAGAGTGAGGAGTCGGGGTTGCGGGTCACGGCCTGTCAGGTGCGGCGATGCAGGCTGCAGATTGCCTCCACTCACTTGGTGTATCGGCTGCATCTGTTGAAGAAATCCACTAGGCATGCGTACAGATACGTCTCTGGGGAGAGAGAGGGGACACACACACATCGGTGTTATTACACCCCATCTAGCAGCTGTTGGCTACATTTTAATACCTGGTTGAAAAAATGAGCTCCAACCCGGGCGTCACAAGGGGATCATTTACGGAAAGAGAGAGCATTTATCCGAACACATGTTGAGATCTGAATCTATAAACCACCTCAGTGTGTTTACTCTAATCCAATTTGTTCCAGCTTTCCTTATCTGCTTTGAGCAGCAGCAAAACAGAATACCTGCTAACACCACAGCGCAGGCCAACACAATGAGACATTCTGTGCCGAATTCATGACGCAAGCGGATGGACTGGTTGATTTAGTGTTTGCAATTTGTTACTGGTGAAAAGAGCGCCGATCCATTTGTCTCACTCTGATAATCTTGGGACTGATCTGACCGGTACTGTCCGCGCTGCTTCCGTTTCGCGATTGCCTCTCTGAATTCCCCTGCTGCCTGTTAGCCACAAGTAAAACAACAACTGAACCCCAATCAGGCCAGTTCTTATTTAGGAGATGTGCTTGTATGAAAACATACAGCTTTACAGCAGCAAAGGAAGAGTTGTGATGTGTGTGTGTGGGTGTGTGGGTATGTTTTGATATATATATATCATACAAATATGTACTGTACATATACTAGTATGTACATACATATACTGTGCGCGCACGCACACACACACATCTATCTATCTATCTATCTATCTATCTATCTATCTATCTATCTATCTATCTATCTGTCTGTCTGTCTGTCTGTCTGTCTGTCTGTCTGTCTGTCTGTGTGTATGTATGTGTGTGTATGTATGTGTATGTACTGTATATATAAATAAACATTCTTAATGAAACATTACACCCTGAGCAAATGAGTGTCTTTCAAACAAAACATTGAAAAGGGCCAAAAGCAAAGAGTTCAGTACCCTACTAGTTCGATCCCTGAATGTCAGTCTGATTTTTGTAGCATATGTTCTTATTTCTGCTGGAAAATCTCGAGGGGAACAAACTTATTACTTGTAAACACAAACATCCTGACCAGTTGTGATGGGATGTGTGTCAAGATGAGAATGACCAAAACAAAGGCTGATGCTGCATGTCACCACAGATATCATGACGTTGATGTGACGTGTCTCTGGTGAATGTCTGTGATGTTTGCAAACATGCCCACCTGAAAGATTGAAGAGCGTGTTGAGGATGTAGAAACGGTCTGTGTTGTCTCGTTGGATGAACTTGTTTGGGTAATAATTGTTAATGTCCTCTCTGGGGGGGGACACAAACATACAACAGACGATGAAAAGGACAGACACAGAGGAAGGGTGGCCACGTGACCAAATATGACTTCAGGGATGTTTGAAAGCGGTCAGGAACGCACACAGCTGTTGTGTCAGCTGCTCTCAACCTTCGTCTCAGCCCTCAGTCAAGCAAATTGGCGACAGTCTTGGTCAGACAGGTCGGCCCCCATCCATCGCTATCACTACAACAATGGTCAATAAATAATTTCTGACGCTCTTGTGCGCAAAGGAGGGTAAGACAAAAGTATTTAAAAAAGTATTTATAAAGTATTTATAAGACAAAAGTGGCCTGCAGCAGGGAATTGTGGTCTGTAAACATGTAAAGTATGGTCTGTTGGTGGCCAAGGTGTTCCAAACCCACCCTCAGGTCTTCATCCCATCCTGCTGACTCTTTCTATTTGTGGCTCTAAAACAAATTTGACAAGTTCCGTGTTTGACACAAAAACCAGAATGTCTGGTTGTGGCAGACTCGTGCGGCCAAATTACTTAACAGTTGTCCCAAATGTTACAGTGGAGGACTTGAGAGCTCTGCGTATGTGTGCATGTAAAGGCATGTGCGTCCGCATGACATATGTGGTATTTTCGTTACCCTTTGAGGAAGCTGAAGCCACGGCTGCAGAGTAAGATGTTCCCATTGGAGTCCACCTTCAGAAGGTTCCCGTACAAGGTGTCGATCACCAACCCACTGAGAAAAAGGGGCGCGGAAAACGTCAGGGCGACAAAGTCAGTGGGCGGTAGGGTAGAGTCAGAAAAATGGAGGACAGTGGGCCCACCGTGTGGGGAAGCAGGGGTCATAGGTGTAACGCAGGAGCTCGTGGGGGTAGCCAATCGACACCATTCTGTCCCTTATCAGCTCGAAGCCGAGGCTCTCATAGTCTGGAGACTTGTACACTGTAAACACAAAAACACACTCATGTGCACTCGCAGACAACGCGACTGCATGGGATTGTCCTCACAAATGCTTGTCACGTACTTGCCAGAGTGTAATCCATGTCAAATCCATAGCATTTGATGTTTTCCAGTGTCAGGCTGCGATTGACGAAGATCCTGTAATCAGCAAAACACATGATGTTTACGAAGAGGGCCCTTTCTGCTGTCTGCGACCTGGAAAATGGCCGCATGCTTGACTAATCCAAAGTTACACAAGGCCGGAAACTGTGTATGACTGTCGGTATATTGTCGTTTTCAAGAGTCCGAAGTAAAAATGCTTTTTGAGAAAATCAGTCCTGATTCCAATCAGATGTTTGGATTGGTGCTGACGTATTATACAATAATTCAACAACAATACAACAATTGTAAGGATCAGCCCAAAGTTTACTTGAGATATTTCAACATCTGGTTGAACATTCCCTCATTTCCCCCAAAATAATCCTTCACCCAAGTTCCAAGCATCGTGATACCCTCTGATGGCGAACAGTCTGAGGAACAATAAGAAATCAAACTTTCCTCTGCTGCTGCCGTTTTCTAGAAGGTTCTGAGCCGGCATATGGAGACGATAATGTCTCAGCATTAAAACAGCCTCTTATGACACTTTGTCATTACGTGCGTGAGTCCGATCATGGGATAAAGAGAAGCGCTGTCATTACGAGCGGGCTCTGTCGGGAAACTTGCTCTTGTTTTTGTAATTTTGTCAAACTCACTTCATTTCCTTCTCGCTCTCATGCGGATCGGAGTCAGACCTGCTCTCTAACATTACTTTTGTCAGCGTGTCCTTTAATGAGACATAAATACATTTCCCAGCCTACATCTAGATGCCTTGTTATCAGCCGCGATGCGCAAAATAGTGTCTCAGTGTTGAGTCGGCGTAAGGGTGGAGCGCATAGATCTTATCTCAGGCTTCTGGCTACAAGCTTTACATCAACAACAAATAAGAAAGTCCATGAATAAAAGTGGATAAACAGTGCCGTGTGATGGCAGAGCTATTTTCTCCACAGACCGAGACTTTCAGCACCAGCATCGAGGAGGTCAGTCCTTGAACTGCTTTCAATGATCCATCCTCACACTTGTGTTTACGTTCGCCGTTCATGAGCAGAAGTGTACAAGGACTCTGAGTTAAATAAGGGGTAACAGTTGATGATGTAACTGACAACTTCGCAAAATGTCAACAGACATGTTGTCAAACATCACCGAAGTCATACAGAAATCACTGATCCACAAATGTGAGTAATTCCATCATTTGTTATTTCTTTAAATATTTTTTCTTGATTTTGTGATTGCTCCGATGATTCTTTGTTCTCCCTTCAACGCCTTTTGCTTTTTTTCCTTCTTTTTTTTTTTTTTTTTTTTTTTTTGGATGAGGCAAATATTCCAAACGCTTAAAATGAACTTTTACAGGTCCACATCTTTACATCTACAATTCTTGTCTCTCTCGCTCGCTCTCTACAATATTGAACTCACTTGTGGTCCACCGAGTGGGACTCAAGCTTGATGGAGTCTTTGAGGAACTGTGCGTCTCCTTCCATCGGGTCCATCGCTGCTCGGCAGGAAACACACGCAACAACAACAACCAGCCGTACTCGGTGTGTTCTTCTCCTCTGTGGGGCGTTTAAAGTCCCATGTTTGCGGACGCGGCGTAGGCGTGGAGTGGGTCTGTGTTGACGGCGTTTAGGGTCACAGGCTGAAAACTCCTCCCCGCCGCTGTCAACAGAGGGAACCCCATCGCGTCCGACGCGGAGATTGTCTTATCAGACGCGCACACATGTGGCGTCTACGTAATGTGACGGAGATCACAGAAGTTAGTTTGGTGGCTCTGCGTCAAGAAGACCGTATTCGCACCGCCACGTATAGGCACTTCGATGTCACACCGATTAGTCGTGTCTCCTACTCAATGGACAAAAAGTCTCAACTCTCTCTCTCTCTCTCTCCCTCTGACACACACAGAGAGATACACATTCTTTAATCTCCTGGCTCGCCACATCAACAGATTAATGAAGTACCCACCCACCTACATACTACCTGTCTACTCCACACACACACACACACAAACCGACCCCTTAAACTAGTTTGAACTTAGCCTAACTAGGTGACATTCCTGCAATTCCAGAATGCAGTCAAAGTTGGATTCACACCCTCACATTGGGATAAAAACAGCAATAGACCTTTAATATATCATCAATTTATCATTGTATCACAACCAAAGCTCTTACAAGACAAAACAATATCTCAAATCACAATCTAAGTTACAGCGTATTCATCGGTCATGGGTGACTCTACTGATTGATGTGTCATGTGATTCACTGAGGAGTACTGAGGCCCCAGTGTGGCTCTGCTTAAGTATGACTTTTTTGTATTCAAATACGTTAAATGGTTTCTTCATACTGGCCACTTTGACATACTGGACACTTTTATATGTATACATTCAAAACTTAGTCTCATACGTCTGAGCTCCGTTTGCTTTTGTTTTGTGGTCTTTTGTGCTCTGTTTCCACTTGTCTGGTTTGCGGCGCATCCTCTCAAAGTCGGCCGTTATCTCCAGCAGCGAGCGATGTTTAGTTTCAGGAACATAGAACCACACAAACAATCCACAGGCAGAGCAGAAAAACAGGAAAATCAGGAAACAAAAGCTCCCAAGATACTCCTGCGGAGGAATATAGGTCAACAATGGGGATGGGACGTTGTTCCAATGATTCTGTCCATATGCCCAAGCGGAACACTCACCACAATGGTTGGAAACAGCATCCCCACTGAGAACATGGCCAGCCAGTTGAGGGTACAGGCAATAGTAAATGCTGCAGATTTGAAGGACTGACTGAAGATTTCTCCAGGGAGGGGAGCTGTTGTTCCAGCTAACAGCAGAGGAAAGAGGAAGACAGACTGTTAACCACAGCAGCAACGCAGCACCGGCCACCAAATATCAAATGTGATTCAAAGACAGGAAAGTACCCGGCCCGCTTGAGAAGAGGGTGATGAAGATGAAGAGCAACACCATGCTGCAGTACCGCATCCAGTAGACGTAATCCTGATGACAGGAACGGCTCAACTTATAGTGTTGCCACGGGAGAAATGGTGCATCTGTGGTGGTGTTTTTGGGGTTGATGGTGACTCACCTGCAGGTTTAAGGTGATGGTAAGCAGGACGAGCGTGGTGGCCATGCCCAGGTATCCCCGGCACAGCAAAGCCTTTTTCCCTGTGCTCTCAATGATCACAAACTGGAACACCAAAAATAGTAAAAACTGGCTGTGCCGAGCAACCGCAAATCTCAGAATGCCACGGCCACATGGGGGCGCTACGACTGAGCACAGGAGTAACAAGGCGGAAATTCTGTCAATCAGAGACCACTAACAAATGCCTATCAGTGAGAGTGTTCCTGAGCACAACAACCCAAACCATCCCTAGAAATGGACTCACGCAGGCCAGAGAGCTGCACAGCTCACACAGACCTGTGCCCAAGGCTGCGTAACGCAGCTGCTGCTCCTGGAATCCAGCCCTGCGGAACACCTCAAAAGAGTAAAAGTACACCTGCGGAGAGGCAGAGGCATATGGATTTCACGCATTCTTACAAAACAAACAGTAACACACAAATCCAAACATTTGAGTTCTCTATAAAATGTAGCCTATCTCCAGTGGCTCAGTTCCGATCCCACATGCATGTACTGTGAACCATCCTTAAATTGTAAAGAGTTCCTGACTTTGACTCCTCGTTGACAAAGCTGATCATACACCACTGGTCAAAAGTTTTAGAATGCATCACTTTTTCCAGAATTCTCTATTCACTCTGAAATGAAAACATAGAACAAATGAGCAATTGAGGATAAAATGAAGTAATAGAATCAGTGTAGCAACCACAATGTATTTTAAACGTCCGATTTATCAAAGTAGCCAGCCTTGGCAGATACTGTATAACAGCTGAACTCACTTTTAGTTAATCTCAACTTCTTTTTTTTTTTTTTTTTTTTAACTCCTAGCAATCCATCACTTACCTTTGTGCCATCTCCAGTTGTTCATTGGACATGAACAGCTTGAATTTCAATAATAAAATGGAAGAACTGGGGTGTTGTAAAACTTTTGACCAGCAGTTTATACCTGTGTAGTTTTCTAACACTTACAGTATATTTGTATTTGTTGTATGAAATGTGTCAGACTCACAGCGTTGATGCCGCACAGCTGCAGCGTAGAAAAGGTCACCACGATGGCGAGGAGCTGCCTGCGAATGTTCGGGTCCCTGATTAGCTCCAGCACCGAGCGGCTGCGAACCCCCTGCGCGGCGACGTGCTGCTCCAGCATCTCCTCCACCTCCGCACTGTGGTCCTTGTCCCCCCACAGGGTCCTCATCGCTAACGCGGCAGGACGTCCACCACAGGATGAGAGACACACACAGGGGGCGGAACGTTGAAGCGACCCATGAGGTGACATTTACTTTCAAACGGCGCTGCTACCTTTGTCGCACCCTGGGCGGTCTCCTTTGTGGAGCAGCAGGTACTGAGGAGACTCGGGCAGGAGCGGCAGGGTGAAGAGCTGCAGGAGAGCTGTGAACCCGTTGAAGCCCAGCAGCCATGGCCACCTCTCCTCTGTGCCAAGCAGCTCACTGCCCACAAAGGCAAGAACAACAATGTCGCCACCTCTACCATACTTCTGTGACCTTTCATGGAGCCTTGGAAGCCCCGGAGAGTGTGTGAAAGGGGAGGACATGGAGCTGAAACCCTTTAGCAATCCAAAAGTGCTGGATGACGCAGTAGTTTTACAAGGTTAAATTCTGTGTTAATCAACCACTAACAACACGCAATCTCTTACTTATTGAAATTAATCGCAAATCTGTTTCCTTTCCACCACAGCGGTGACATTTCCTGATGAATCCCTACTGCAGCACAGCTGCAGTGTCATGCATCTGCCTCAGGAGCGGAGGAAGTAACCACACTTGGCGTCCTCCCGCTCATCCAACGCCTATGATCCAAACCGAGCCCGGGGTGTTTTCACGCCAGCGTGTCATTCGAACCAGGCACTGCCCGCCTCATGACTCCACCTGCGCAGTATCGATGACGCCTCACCTGATCCCCAGCAGCTGACCGCAGAACTTCCCGCAAGAGATGAATGTCGCAACGGTCACGCCCACCATTCCTCGCAGCATCTTGGGGGCACATTCCACGAGGTACAACGTGTGGCTGCTGAGAGCGATTCCTACAGGAGGGGGGATGGTCAGGCATCCATTATTAAATGGATCGATCGACTGAGAGCACAGATCCCAACGGGACAGTCACCTGAATTGATGCCGTACACAAAACGTCCAATCATGATCATCTCGAAGGACGTGGCTTCTTTGCTCAGGAGCATCAGCAGGGCTGCGCTTATTGCCACAAAATTGTTTACCCAGAGGCATTTCTTCCTATGGGGGGACACGAGAGGAGAGGATGGCGAGGATGGTTGTGCCGCGAGTCAAGCTGAGAAAAGACTCTTAAACCCAAACGTTCCAAGTCAGGGTTTAATTCTGACAAACCATCTTCTCCCCACGCTCACCTGCCGAGGCTTGTGGTCAGTAGACCGGCCGCGAACGAACCCAGTAAACCTCCGATGCAGAAAATGGAAACGGTGACAGACCAGATTAGCGACACCTGCCACTGCTCCAGGGGGACGCGATAACGCTGCACACACGTCCGGTTCACAAACTCCTTTATGAACTGCAAAGTGGTTCAGAGCAAAGCAGTTCAAACCAAAGTCATTTTGTGACTTGAAAGTTCCAACTTTATGTTGTGGTGGCCACATGGCTGTACTTACATCAGAGGGGGAGGTCATCACAGATATACTGAAGCCATACTGAAACGTGCCCCCAATGCCAGAGCAGAATATGGCCGCAATCACAACAGGGTTTGTTAGCTGCGAAGATTAGAAAAAAAATAGATATAGATAACAAAGCGTGGCCTGAATCATTCCTGCATATGCTGTTATAGAACTCATCATCTCCAGGCAGATGTAATCGAATTAGACAAAGGAAACATTGCACAATCGCAAATAATTTGACTGATAGTTGGAATGTCTCCGTGTGTGTGTGTGTGTTTGTGCATGCATGCGTGCGTGCATGTGTCTGCATATGATTCGGCTCTCACTTTTAGTTGAGGTGAGTGACACCGGAGTAAGATTTGTTTCATTTCCAGGGCGCATTACAGGAATTGTCGCGGAAGTTTCATTAAAAATAACAAGTGGTCTTTGTCTGTCAGCGGCAGCATGTGAGCTCCGGGTATCAGCTGACTCACACCGGTGTGGGAGAGCTGAATGAGTTATGGAGCGAGAACACACACCAGACAGCCAATCCCACCAGCAGACTTTGTCACAGATAAAGACGTTACACACCGCGGATCAGTCGTCTCTCTGTGTTTGGTTACAGTCATTGGAAAACTGGAAGTTAAGGTTTCAGATGTTGTTTGAGGCAATAATGTTTGATTATGGATGCATGACTTACCAGCAGGGCCAAGGAGCTGGACATTTCTGGATTCGGCTCCTGGTGAAGTCTTTCCAGCCCATTGCTGCACTCGTCTTACCCTCTCCTCGCTGGAGGAATGATTAACTTTACTCTTGGGTCAGGGAAAAAATTTTATGGAGTTGTCTTTATGTGTGTGTGTTTGTGTGAGGGAAGGGATGGGTGGAAGGGGTTGGGAGGGGTCTGCACATGTGTTAACCTAGAATGCAGTCTGACGCAGAGAGACGGGGTTATTTATTCTCTGCTCGTAACAACAGGGAGAGGTTGCCCGTGTGACTGGCGACGGTTACACTGATCTTGTCAGGACCCCTGGGGGGAGGAGGGTTTTGTCTGTTGCCCCCTTGTGGGGTGTAGTTGAACTTGGTGTTCAGGGCCACGCCCATTGCCCTTTCACATGCTCCTCATCTCGGCCTGTATTGTCAATTTGTGTTTCAACACCTGTTTCTTATTTTGGTTCGTCAAGTAGTGGGTTTGAGTTCAGCTTCCTTGTCTATGAGAGGTTGGTTTTCCTGGCCAGTTCATGTCAAGCACCACTTTTCCATCGTGGTTAATCAAGTAGAACTTATGCTGCGTTCAAGTCTACCCGTAACTGGTAATTTACCAATTAAAAGTGGGCGAGGCACCAGCTAAACCTGTGAATTTAGACCTGTGAACTCGATTGTACCCAAGTACTCCAACTTCCTCGTTGGACATCACGTGGTGTATTTTTTGTCCCCAGAAATGGCGGCCCAATAGCGGACGGTGGTGCCTGGAACAGTTTGAAGTCGTGACTTGTGACTCTGAAGTTGAGATTCACAGGTTCAAATTAATTCCCAACTTCTTTCTTTTGGTTTTTCTGCATTTGTCAGGTCGTCATCTTTGTTGAAGTAATGTTGCATTCATTTTCGGTACTAGTCTGGCGGCCCTTGAAGAGTTCTGGAGTCCCGTCTGCCTCATGTTCTGTGCCTGTCTGTTTTTGCCCTTGATGGGTTCTTTAGGTCTGCTTGTCTGTTCTTGATGCTGCCAGCAGGTTCTGGATTCCAGTTTTTCCCTCAGATACGGGTCCTCCTGTATATTCTGTGCATTCCTGTCTGCCTATTGCTGGCCCGACCAGTTTCTGGACACTGGCTTTTGCCTGAGGGTGGAATCTTACTGTTCTGTGCCTGCCTGTCTGACAGTTTTTGCCCCTAGCTGGGTTCTGAATTCTGATAAATCCCAATGGACCTTGAAAATAAACACGACCACTAAACACACCTCTGAATTTGATTCCTGCCCTGAGCATCCTGACAGATCTTACTGAAAATTGCTATGATTTGGCTAAGATTCCCCCTTGGAACTCCTCCAGGGACGTGCGGTCAGAGGAGGCAGGTGAGGCAGAGAATACAATGAATATTAATATTTGTCTGCTGATCTTCATATATGACTAATTTTGAACATTTTTATGGTGAAAATCGCCGATTTCCTGACAGGAAATATGCAAACACGAGGTGCGGCAGCAACGAGCCTCACTTCAATCCTCCACAGACTGGGTTGTTGTATCTCTTCATGTTGCCAATAAAACGCTTGCAGATGCGTTTATATACCCTGATTTTCCACATTCTGGCTAATGTCTTCAACCATTAACGTTTACAATACAATACAATACAATTTAATTTGTATAGCGCCAAATCATAACAGGAGTTATCTCAAGGCGCTTTACAGGATGGAGCAGGTAGTGCTCCTCAGGCTACAGGTGGGCGGTCAACTGCCCTGACCGCTCGGGTTGGGAGAGAGAGGGAAGGAGAGAGAGGTAGAGAGGCAGAGAGAGACAGACACAGGTGTAGGGATGCACAGCAGTAGTAGGAGCAGGACCCAGATGTTCGCAGGTCCATCATCACTGGTGGTGTTCTACTTGCCAGCTACGGGATAATAGAGCATAAGACAACACTTTGGGGAAGAAGCCCCGTTAGTAACATGCAT
>OMPJ01010580.1:20770-36045 GCA_900312935.1 Carapus acus
CAGCACGACCAATGCTGCACCTGCAACACCTGCAGCTGCGAGGCGAGGAAGAGCTTCCGAGGGACGTCGCCGACCACCGTGGGAACTTTGCGGACCCCTTCCGAGACGTCCTCGAGGCAAGGCTGTCAATACAGCGTTTACGAGTTCACGCCTTCTAGTCATGGTAGTTCATCCAGACATCATCCACCAGCACCGCCGCCGCCGCCACCTCCTCCTCCTCCTCTTCTTCCTCCTCTTCAGCAGCAGCAACAGCAGCATTGCCGCGATCGACAGCGGGGCAGCCTGGGCAGCAGCAGCCACAAAGACAGTAACTCCTACAATGAAATAGCCATGAGCAGCTGCAGGTACAACGGCGGCGTCATGCGGCCGCTGAGCAACTTGAGCTCGTCCCGCAGAAACATACACGAGTTCGATTCCGAGTCCCAGCCGCTGCAGCCAATCTCGGCCGCGGATGCGTCGGACGCGTTGGTGTCCAAACCGGAGAACAATTCCACCACCCTGATGCCTTACGCATCGGGAGACGGAGGGGGAAGCTGCAGCCACGGCGGCGGCGGAGGTGGAGGTGGAGGCGGAGGCGGCGGAGGCGGAGGAGGCGGCGGAGGAGGAGGTGGCAAATCGGGGAAAAAGAAGAACCAGAACATTGGGGAGAAGCTCGGCCACAGGAGGGCCTTGTTTGAGAAGAGGAAGCGGCTGAGCGACTATGCTTTAATCTTTGGGATGTTTGGGATCGTTGTTATGGTGATAGAGACTGAACTGTCGTGGGGAGCCTACGGAAAGGTGCGTATAACTCCGAATCGCGTCCCACGCTACACGACGCAGCACCGCACCGGTCGAGCAACTCCAGACAAAGAACACTTATGAAACAGTCCAGAAATGTCATTTACACTGTGGTGGGTGGTGCTGGGGATGGAGACGTGAGTGCGTGTGTGTGCGTGTGTGTGTGTGTGTGTGTGTGGGTGCAAGGTGGGTAAATTACTAGTGAGGTGTCCCATGCATGTGTCCCACTCAGGCTCCAAAAAGGCCCACAGCTGTCCAGCTACCAAACAGGGTATGTGTGTGTGTGGGGTAGGGGGCTGGGGGGGTTACACACCAGTGTGACAGTGTAAATATCATATGTCAGCTTCAGTTGCACTCCAGCCACATTTCTTTTATGGTGTCCATAACATAAGCATCGTCCTGTGGGCCCTGTGGCCGAGTGTGTGTTGTTTTGGTGATCTTTGGTGTTGTATGGCTGTGGTGGTGTGTGGTGTTGCTCTCTTCCAGGAGTCCCTGTATTCATTAGCTCTAAAATGCCTGATAAGCCTTTCTACAATCATCCTCCTGGGGCTGATTATCATCTACCATGCCAGAGAGATACAGGTAATCCCCCTGTTTTTTTTCCTCCTCTCTTAATGATATTCCAAGCTTATTACTCTGCCCTGGCCACAAATGTCTTTCCACAAATGTTAAGCGCTGCAGAAATGCTTTGACATGTTTTGTTCTCTGCAAACGTGGACACATGGTTTATTACCAATGATTTCTGTGTGACAGTTTCAAGCTGAAGGGGGTTGGGGTGGTGGGAGGGATTCATGCTTTGGGAGGGATTTTCTTTTCATTTTAGTTGAACCCTCAGATAAAGATTTATGGAATTGTCCCTGAAATCTAACATGTTTTCCTTCAAAGAGCCTTTCCCGGTGTAATTAGCGTGGTTCTAAATGTGTATTTCAATCTATGTTCTGGTGAACTCAGTTTCCCCTCCATCGTGTCAGCTTCTCAGAGGTGCTCCGGCACTTGGATGATTTTCTGACCTTGCGTCAGGCCTTTGTTACCAACGGTTTTTCTCCTGCAAGTCAGCACTTATGGTTCTGTTGTGCGGTTAGTGCTGCTACCACATTAATGTCACTCCTGGATACGTTGCGTGTTATCAAGCAGCCCCAGGTGCCTACGATAGATCTTTTTTCTAATTACATCAACCGTGAGGGAAAACCCGCTCGAAAAGAAACCCGGAGCAAGCATGTTTTTTTTTCTTTCTTTTTTTCTATGTCCCAGAAGGCCAGGTTTAATCATACAAATGGATTTTCGTACTTTTCAACCAAAAATGTGATTTTTCTAATGCCTGTGGTAACACGGGAAGAGCTGAGCCGGCACTTTGCTTGTGCTCTTTGTGTCTGTGCTCAGCGAGCCTGGGCTCAGAACTGTATCTCAGTCACAAGGCGGCAAGTACATGATGCAGAGGAGCAAAAATGTATCACACACCTTCTCATATGCATATATTCCCCCATCAGACTGTGAGTCACTCAGAAATATGTCAATCATTCCTCTCACAGAAGCATGTTTTCACCAAATTGTCATGTGCAAACACTCCACAACACGACAACACAACAGGATGATAAAGTCACGTCCATGTCACAGTCGAGCATCCAGCCTCTCTTAAAGTCATTTACGCCAGTCATCTGGACACGTTTTGAATTAGCACCGCCACCTTTTATGATATATTGTAACTTAACGATAATGATACAGCATTAAATCAGCTGAGATGAGACAGCTTTCATAGTTAAACTCCTCATTATCCTCACACAGGAGGCCGCTGCATAATTCTACCAGTGTCTCCCGACTTACTCAAAATTTATCCGGCAAGTCGTCACGAACAATATATCTGTGTGCTTATTCTTATTTGCCTTCCGGGTAAAACCCTAAATTTATTGCGCCAATAACGGTGGTATGGTCCAAACCCGTTGATACCATCTCCCATGCACAGCGCACAACTATCAGAGATTGTGGTTTTCGGGAGCAGTGTTGTTCCCGTTCATTGAGGCAGGGATGAAAAGCTCATTTAGAGCTCTGTGACGAGCTCTCCACTCTGTGTGCCTAATCTGCAGCAGCAGCAGCAGCAGCAGCAGCAGCAGCAGCAACAGCGTACGAACCCCACAGGAAGCCCGCTCATCTGCTCACAGCCCTTTGATACACACTCCTCCTCCTACACACACGTCAATACGCCAAAGCATCTCTCACCTGCCGTGGCGTTGTTGACGGGATAAAGATGTTTCCTCCTCTCAAGCACTCAGGAAACTTTATTACGGAGATTGTTTGCTTCAGAATTGATTGCCATGATGGCCCTCTCTACAGCCACAACTGCACAATTCATTACAGCATAGAAGCCGAATGCTCATATGAATCAGAGGACTTGTCGTCAGGATCACAACTCTTCCTGCTGCTTGATTACTAAGTGCTTCCTCTGTATTAAGTATTGAGAAGCTAAACCAGCTTTTGCAACAAACTTTCAGGATAACTGACTCGGCCGTGCTGTATAAAACCAGTTGGTGCTTTCTCCTGTTTAGTTTGCACCACACCAGATGTTGTTTTCTCTCCATGCCTCAGGCTCTTGTTCACTCCGTCGTCAGTCTGTCATTACCCGCTTCCCGCAGACTGATATAAGCGCTCATGCTCACGCTCGCGCACACACACACACACACAGCGAGAGACAGTGGAAGGAGAAACCAAATCTGAAGCTGTCAGTCTAATCACTCCATTCCCGTCTCATTTTACCTGCTTATACTCTGCGGCGCTGTTGTTGCAGACTGCATGACAGGCCCGAGGTCGTTACGAGCGATATGATGCTAATTTGATTTGACTTAACATGGACACAGCTGCGTCTTGAGCAGGAGTTACCTTTTGGGACGAGTGTCTCTCAGACGAACGTCTTCCAGTCAATCAAATGTATCAGAACGCTCACATGTGCACATTTGTTCTGATGCCTTCATCTTCTTCCTCTTCTCCATTCATTCCTCAGCTGTTATCTGTATGCCTTTGTCATTTTGTCCATAAACTTTCCCTGTGGTCTTCCTCATTTTCCTCCTATCTGGCAGCTCCATCTCCCACCAATGTGTCCAGCGTATCCACTGACTCTCCTCTGCGTGTGACCAAACTATCTCAATCTTGCCTGTCTGACATTTTGTGGCACAGACTTCCACTCAAAAGTGGATCTGTAAATGTAGTCTCAAACATTCTATGATGTCGCATGAAATACTGTATAAACAACGTTTCAGTCCATTTCTCCGTTATGTTGTTCTCAGTGAAACCGCGGACCCTGATTATGACCCCTACTCCTCTGCCGCCGAGAGGCTGCGTTATACTGTTTGTTCTATTTGTGGGAGTTCTATTTCAAAGTAGACGTTTCAATGAGGGCAATTTTGCTCTGGCAGCGGATTCGATTATGCATGCACCCCCATGTGTACCCAGAGAAGGCTGTCAAACGCAGATGCATAAACCACCATCATGAAATATTCCAACTATGCCACCCCGTAAAACTGATTTACTTGTCCAAGTCCGTGACTCCTAATTCTTTTAATAGTTGTGGCTGGGCGAGAACAGCAAGTTTGTCTGCCTACTGTCAGTCAGGTCACACAGTAGGCAGACAGATGCTGGGTACCAGCTGACTTTGGAAATTCTACAGGGATACATCTGCTGTGATAAGATTGCAATGATGGGTGTCCAAGTGCATGGAGACTGTCCATTTCATCGTAATTGTCTTCAGATTTGTAGCAGCTGTTACAGTCGAAACCTGCTTTGCGCATACTGATGTCACTCTTCACTTTCAAGAAAAGGGAAAGCTTTCTTCCCGCGTTTTGTTCTGATTCAGTCCTCGTTTGTTGACAGCTGGAGATCTGCCTGCGGAGGTTTTTATATAGTTTTTTTTTTATCATTCGAGTTTGTAATTTTCGCAGACAGCTGCTTATTAAACAGGGTTAGAGGGGCTGAAATGGGTGGAGCATGTGTCTCCTCCATGACTTTGATTTGCCCTTGTCCAGGGCTGATTGGAGGTATGATCGGTCGTCATCTTCCTGCCCTTTCTGCTTGGGATTGATGACAGATTGCACCTCCATCCCTTGTAGACTTGGAAAGCCGCAGATGTGCCTGTAGTTTCCTCTCCTCACGTTCCCCAGATGGGAGCATCTGCATCAATGACAGTTTTGCGATGACAGTTTTGCTGAGTTGTCTAAAATGAATGAAAAGTGCTTCAGGGCAGGAACTGTTCCCGTCTTTGTTGTGAGTGTTTGTTATAAAAGCCAGTCAGCAGGGGGACCGAAGCCCCCGGGGTATCAGTGCTTTGACAACCAGGGGGGGAAATATGGAATAGCATTGCATTGCCGTGTCCAAACTGCTTAATTCAGTTGAGCTGTGCCAGGAGCCCAACTTGGCTCAAGTTGTCAGAATGGGCCATGGACAGAGTTTGTGAGTGTGTGTGTCAGGGATATGGTGTAACTGCAGGAGACACTCAGCACTCCTCACAGTGGAATCTGTCCTCCACCTGAGATGCCAGACGAGGGTCAGGTAACCACCACTGGCAGCTGACCTCAATGTTTTCATTCAGCGTACCAGTTTCAAGGATACTCAGCCTGTCGGCGGGTTAATAATCCTAATCATTATTAATTGACAACGTTTACCGCGCCACGTGGCTTCTGTATGTGATTTCAAACATGCAGTTGATTCATAAGACTAAATGGTGTGACGCAGCTCAGGCAAAGACGACTCAATGACGAAACAACGTGGTTCATCATTTGGTTAGAGGCTTGGAGTGAATGCGGGCACAATAATAATTCAACTGAAGTGAAGTTTATTTTGAATAGGGGATAAAAAGGAAGAAACGTATGGAACCGCCATTGTTCCAGATTTACACAGCAAAGTGGCCTCTTAGCAGCTCACTTTGATATCATAAATAAAGCATTGCATTAATGTCTAATTGGGGCTGAACCTCTCAACCTAATTCGCTAATGAGATAGGGCGATTTCATTCACTGCTACAAGATATATGCTCCCATCTCCACATTACACAGATTAAATATTGAACTAGACCCCATTAGTTATATTGAACGTAGTCAAACCAGTAACCAACCCAATGTTACAGGTGAGCGTACAGTGCGGTGACGTATTTGGTGTGAGCGGAGATGTCAACGACAGGATGGAGCACATCTATTCGGCATCAGGCTTCCTTCAAATCATCTCATTGTAGTTTACAATTCTGGCTCTGCTGCCTCACTTCCTCTGCTCTCAGTCATTCAGTCTCTCATTACTTTAAAAATCTTGCCTATCACAGTGTTTATTGGCTCCCATCGTGAATGTCAGCGCTATTTAGTCGACCAGTTGCTGACTGGCTCACCACCAGGAGGCTTTTCAACCTTATTGGGACACCGACTGGCAGCTCTCTGGAAAGACACCGACTTCACCCATTTTCCCTCTGAGATCTGATTTGAATCAGAGGCAAAATGTGACTTTGTACCATTTCTGAGTCTACTCTTGTTTCCCCGTGTAACACAACAGTCTGCAAAGAAAACAAAGGTCATTGAATTATATTAGAATTATAAATGAATGCCGCAAGAATCAAGGTAGTGAGTTGCCAAGCACTTCTCTACCATTTCAGATGCGCTTTCAAGACAGATACTGCTCACTTCGCCCATTTGTCACAACCAATTTCAGTGATGAATCATTTTACATAATCGGTTCAGCCGTATTTTGAGAATCGCTTTGTTGGTCATGACAAAATGATGAGCAACTCAGGGACAGCTGAATTTCTCAGTCTGCTGTTGACAGGTGCACTTTTTCCGCGACACAAAGTAAAATGGTAATTGATGGAGGGAGTCCCAGAGAGGGCGAGGGGGATTGGTGACCAGTGATGAGAACACAAAACCTACTCCAAAAGTCATTTCTCCCAAAGTATCAGCACAAAGCACACAAAAACTAAAAATATTGAATATCTACTTTGAGTAGGAATTAGGACACTCCCACAGTTTAGGGGTTTTCTTGTGCTGCTCGCTGTCATAACTTGGCGTTGTGCTGCTGGCATGGAATATTTGCTGCTCGCAGGTAAAGAGCCCTTGGGTGTTGAGTTTCAGGTCAACCATTACCATAATTGCTTTTACCCACCAAGTAGGCTTTCCTTGTGTAACCTGAGCTTAAATGTTTTAATTACATTGTTTTGAGGTGACAAACATGGCTAAACACCCTTGACAGGTCGCGTTTGTACTGTCAAACGGAAAATAAAAAGCTTGAATTGAGTGCAAACGCTGTATTTGAGCTCTTTGCGAAGTCTAATCCTGTAAGTAAGAGAGTGTGGGCAGAGGAGAGCTGCAGCTTGTGTTTCCGAGTCTACATTACACCGCTGAACAAGGTGCGCGCTGGTTAGAGTTACACACTTCTATGGCAGATGTCGTTTCTTAAAGGAGCTCGGTGTGCCTCCATTGATGGGAACAATAGCCTACCCAAGAGAAGAAAACTTTCCAAAGAATGTTCAACTATCAGGATTTTTACAGGTCCTTTTTTCTTGTTGCCAAAATACTGTATTTCATGTTTGACTTGTTTAACACCAGCAAAAAAGTGTAGTAATAGTGGACAAATTCAAGAAGTCTGGTCACTGTGTGCAGTCACAGCACAGAGCAGATGTCCAGCAGTTCCCCTAATTAGCTGAATAGCAAGCAAAATGCTTTCAGTGAGAAGGAACTCAATGATGTGGACATTTACTGGCAATGTTTCCAAAAATATCATCTATTGCACTCATCCAGATCACCGAAGGCATTGGCTTTGTAGGATTGTCTTGTCTTTTTTTTTATGTGTTTTTGTTTCATTATCTCATTTATCTGACTGATACCAAGTAAAATACTCTGTGGCCAAGTACTTTTTTTTTTTTTTTTTTTTTTTAAACGAGCCTGTTATTGCAAATTTTAACATATTGGGTATATTTCAGTCTGAGACAGGTTTTATGCCTCTCCAAGGAACACACCTAGGGGAATGAACTGTGTGTGGGGGGGAATCGGAATATAAATTCAAATTACCCAACAAATCAATGGAGAGGCATGTCAGGAGAAATGTTATAAGGTGTCGGCAGGCCTTTTATGGATAGATTTCCTTAGACATGCGATTTTCATCCTTCCTCGCTTAGCTGTCTCGGAAGGCTGGGCTCATATGTGCTGACAGCAACGTGTTGTGAAATACGCGCTGCCATTTGTGATGCCCCTGTAAACAGGCGCAGGACCTTGCGGTGATTGAGTGGATAAAAGCAGGAACCGCAATGGAAGAACGTCAGCAGGAATGTCGGGCGGAGGAAGGGTTTGAAGAACGTGGCGGAAGCTAATACAGCTCAATACTATTTAATCTGCAATGCACACCGACCAGTATGAAACCGTCTGAGAGGAGGACGCTCAGATTGACTGTGTCTGATACCATCAGCGTGATCGGGGATTAGTGGGAGTGACGCTGCAGTTGGCTGCAGGCAGGGTCATTAGTTCAGGGTGAACAGACCGAGCAGCATCCTGCCACTAAAGGAGAGGAGGAGGAGGAGGAGGAGGGACGAGGGACGTTGGGAGTGACCAAACCATAGGGCAAGGTGAGGAGGAGTGATGGTGACGGGCGCAGAAAGCCACCTTCGTCTACGGGTCCCCCGTGAAATGGCCCTGCCTTCTGGTCAGGGGCTGGGCGAAGAAATGAGGTTCTGCGTTAGTGTGTGCGTGGTGGTGGCAGATGTTCTCATCAATATAATGGCGGCGAGTCGAAAACGCCTGCCACATGCTGATGGGGAGGGACGCGGATGTCACGCAGAAGGGGACAAAGACAAACTAGAGAAGTGTCGAACTGTCTTCTTGGTCCTATTGTGCTTCATTTCCTTTAGATTCCACATGCTGATAATACACTCATGTAAAAGCTGAGTGGGCTGCGTGTCCTGTCACAGTGTGTCACCAATACACCTCACTCTTGAACATTTTGCACCTTTTTTGAACTGGGGGATTTTGAACATCCCTCTGAAACTTGCAGCATTGAAGCACTGTCCCACATAAATTAGACGAGACACATTTCTGCACTCTGAAAATGCATCAGAGGTACTTTGGAGGGCCCTATTGGCACTCCAAGGAGCATCATACCTAGCTGGGTGCTTTCCTGCATCTTTTCTGTTCAGTTTATTTGCTTTCTTTGTGGTATTTGATAACGTTTATGTTACTGGCCCTTATTTTTGGATCTTGGATCTGAAAGAGTGAGTGTGGTTCTGTGTAAACCGGCGTATGGTCCTTTGCCTGATACCGATCTCCTGCCTTGCAGTTGTTTATGGTGGACAACGCGGCAGATGATTGGAGGATAGCCATGACATACGAGCGCATCTTCTTCATCTGTCTGGAGATCCTTGTGTGCGCCATCCACCCCATCCCAGGGAACTACACCTTCACCTGGACAGCGCGCCTGGCCTATTCTTACGTGCCATCTGAGGCAGATGCCGACGTCGACATCATCCTGTCTATTCCGATGTTCCTACGGCTGTACCTCATCGCTCGCGTGATGCTGTTGCACAGCAAGCTCTTCACCGATGCTTCCTCGCGCAGCATCGGCGCACTCAACAAAATCAACTTTAACACGCGGTTTGTGATGAAGACACTCATGACCATCTGTCCAGGCACTGTACTGCTGGTCTTCACCATCTCGCTGTGGATCATCGCCGCGTGGACCGTGAGAGCTTGTGAGAGGTACGCGGGCTGGACCCACGGTCTCTCACGCCACACATGAAACATTGATTAGCAAGAAAATACATGACGTTAGCATGTGAAGTCCTGTCATGCTGTTCATTTATTATTTATTCACAGATATCATGATAACCAGAATATAACCAGCAACTTTCTAGGAGCTATGTGGTTGATCTCAATCACATTTCTTACCATCGGATACGGGGACATGGTCCCAAACACGTACTGTGGGAAAGGAGTCTGCCTTCTCACTGGCATTATGGTGAGCAAAGGCCATCGATTAGAGCTCCGCTTACTCTTTGTCAGAATGTGTTTGGTGGAGCATAGATTACAGTCAGCATGCATAGAATCCGTATTGTCTGTGAAAGTGAGTCATAATTGCTGGTGTTTCCGTCTGCAAAGGAGACTTTAATAGCTGATGAAAAGCCCTTTGTGTCTGTCCCGCTTTGTGCTCTGACAGGGTGCTGGCTGCACGGCCCTCGTGGTGGCTGTGGTGGCAAAGAAACTGGAATTAACCAAAGCTGAAAAACATGTCCATAATTTTATGATGGATACCCAGCTGACAAAAAGAGTATGTAAATTCATCTCTTACTTTATGCTGTGGGTTACGCAGAATATAACGGCTTTGAAATTAAATAAAAACAAATAAGTTTTCCAAGCACAGTCCCAAGCTGTCCAAGAGGGTATGAAAGAGAATGTGTCAAATAACAAAACAGTAATGGTCTCCAAGCTGAGTTGGTCAGTTCTTATCAGAATAAATCAAGTGTTAAGTCACATCGTCTATTTAGATTACTGACTTTAGATATTGTTGGTACGTAACAACGCTTCTCTTGTATATTGGTTTACTTCTGAACAAAATCTTTATTGATGTGAGATATCATTTTGGCTTGAAATTCTCATGCTATTGCATATTTCCCCTATCCCTAACCTTAACTCTCACATTCCTCCTTTTTTGGTCACCTCAGGTGAAAAACACTGCTGCGAATGTTCTCAGGGAGACGTGGCTCATCTACAAGAACACCAAACTGGTCAGGAAGATGGACCATGCCAGAGTCAGGAAGCACCAGAGGAAGTTTCTCCAAGCCATTCACCAGTAGGTACCACCTTCTCTCCCTTCCGCCTCCTCCTGTCGACGTTACACGCTCCTCTCAAGCACTTTGCTCCTGTGGTCCACTGATGCGATACAGAGCTGAAATCTGAATTGTTTGACACCTGTAGCAAAATATATTCAATCTCTGATGACCTGACTGACGTGAGCCTTGCAGATGTGGAAATAACAGCAGAGCTGGAGTGCTCAGTCAGAGTGGCAGGTGCTGCCTGATGCCATGTGACTAAAGAGGTTTGGTCTGATATTTATCTGGTTAAAGTGGCATTTCCACTTCTTGAGAATTGGAAAATGCGCCTTAATAAACACAAATACGCTCTGGGGGAACAAAAGCCTCAGAAGGCGTGACCATGAAAAAACAAATGTGATGAATGAACCTCTCCCTCCCTCCCCCACTCTCTCTCTTTCTCTCCCCTGTGCCTCTGAGGCAGATGTCCCATTGACCTCTGTTCCAGCATATCGGGGGGGGTTCTACCTCATTGCCGGCCCCTCAGATCTTCTCACCTGTCAGCCAGTCTTTTATCAGCTCCCCGTGGGCCCATGAAGTGCTATCTAACTCCAAAACACAATCGATTTTAGCTTCACCTCTCTCCTGTTTTCCTCAACTTACGGTGCAAACGAGCACATTTACTCCCTGGCCTCTTTAAGCGACTAAGTATACCATTTTGGCTCAAGTAGAATGTCCACGTTTTGTATGTGTGTTTGGTTTCTGTGTTTTTTCACACGTTTAGGGTGTCTGTGGTCTATTGTGTGTACCTTTGATTTAATTTGCCCATGTACCTTTTGCAAACGTGCATTTATGTTTTGAAGAAGTTAAGAGGTTCAGTCTCAAAAGCTGAGAAACAGAAATTGTCTGCTGCTGCTGCAACCCACATCCACAAACTGTTGGCCACCTCGCAGCCTTTAACATCCGCCTCCTCTTCGTCGTGTACTTTCGCCCTTTCTGCTGTACGTCCAGGTGATTTTGCAATGGTAATGAGGAGGCTCCTCCGAGGTAGGTCGGTCAAGACACGCAGGGGGAAAGACACTGTAGCGCTGTGTCTGCGGGCAAGGACAAAAGCCCCACACCCTCACGCCTCAGTCTTATCTCACGCAGACAGTTTTGCTCAAACTGGTGTGTGTTCACAGACCTTATCTCAGATTGTTCTTTGTGGCGACCGTTGCCCGTGTTGTCAAAGTCAAAGCGAAGTGCCAGATGAGACAAATATACGAAGGCCCGGCGGTGGGCAAATCACTCACACTGAGAGTTGGAGAAGGCTTTCGGGTGGTTTATGCTGGTCTGTCGGAGCTAAGCTGGAGGTATGGCGCAGAGCAGTCCTTGACCTGTCGTGTGGCAATCGTAAAATCGCAAAGTGTTTCCTCTGGTCAAACCGTATCAATCAGGGTGAAGGATTTGATGTGGAAGGAGCGGGACAGTGATTAAATGGAGCCACCGCAGCTGCCCATGGGGCGGGGATGGGGAGGGGCAGAGTTTGTGGTGATCAGCATACGCAGAGCAGATAACCAGTGGATTTTCTTGAATAGTCAGAAGAATGAGAGTAGCATC
This sequence comes from Carapus acus, assembly GCA_900312935.1. Classification (NCBI taxonomy): domain Eukaryota; kingdom Metazoa; phylum Chordata; class Actinopteri; order Ophidiiformes; family Carapidae; genus Carapus; species Carapus acus. The sequence goes on from OMPJ01010580.1 coordinate 32,900, forward strand.
ATGAGGATTGCTCTGCAGAGGTGAAGGGTACTGAGTTGAGGTTATGGTGGAGATGAGGGTTACAGCAGCCAGACTGTGCAGATTTCTGCCATCTGAATGTGTTAACCTGATGTTGTGATAATTCATTTGTCTACTTCATGTGTCCTTTTTTTCCTGTTTGTGTCAACACAATGCAATAGAGCTCGAAAGTAAGTCTTCGCCTCACACGTAGCTACAGACCTGTTGTGTGCATGCTAACGACAGCTTGTCTTTGAACTCGATACTGTGACAAAAAAATTACAATCCCTCATTCGATAAGTGAAATTCATGGCTCAGGAACGACACAGAGTGCAATCATGACCACTGAGTTGCTCCACATGACACAATCAGGCTGTCCTCTGGTCATACCATAGGTCTTTGTCAGACACTGGACCGCACACACAGCATATTATTCTCATTTTCTGTTCAAATACAGTTATCTTCTACGAGTGCAAAAGTGTATCTCTTGACTCAGAGCTAATGAACTGAGATGAGACTAAGAATGTAAACACACCACTACATGTACAATGTCTCTTCAGTGAATTTCAATTATCGTTGATGGAGGGTGTTTTTCTTTCCATTTTTGCATGGATGTGATGAGAATTTGATCTTTAATCAGAAAGCCACTGATTAAACTCCAATCCAACTCTGCTTTCACGTACCGAAGGATGACCGCGTGGACGGCAAGAGAGCCGAGCGGCCGTGTTCACGCGGCTGGCTGGGCTTGAGGTCATCTTTCGGCTTGTGGAACCATTGTTACGCCTGTTACTACGTTTGCAGCCACATTTCCTTCTCATTTCCCTCTTGGATGACACAGTAGAGAAGTCGCTGGTGCTGTGTTACATGGCACGCACGTGTAGATGTCAAGCGTTGGTGAAGCGAGCGGCAACGTTTTTGTAGACTCAGCAACGGTTCGAAGCATTTTTTTTTCAGGCATGATGTTGCATGCAAGCAACCTGATGTCGGAAATATATAATATAATGTGATGTCAGCAGAGTTTGAGCATTTTCATCCAGAATGCGGAGTAGTTGGTTTAAGTGTGAGTGTGTACAGTATACCTGTGTGCGTGCCTGAGGAAGTGGCTTGGAGCAGCAGGACTGTGAAGGTCAGGTTAAGCCTCTGTGAGCTTGTTTGAGGCCAAGAGGCAGCGAGAGCGAATCACAGGGGCGGCATCTCGCCGCTGGAATTGAAGCATCCTCAGCCGCCCTGACCTCCGGCCGCCCTGTGCCGCAGTCGCATCTGACAGCTCTCGGTCATCCAACTGTGAAATGCACAACTCTTAACAGGCCGCACATTAACTCCAAATCCATTCAACATCAAATACCAACGATCCTCCATCATTTAAGGGTCCGACCGGCCCTCTATTTCCTCCCTCTCGCTGGATGGCGTGATTTGTAGAAGCGTGCTTGTACCGATCGCGGGATCTTGCATTGCGGGAAGCCTCCTCTCCAGTGTCCTTTGTTGTCAGGACGTCCTCCCTCGCCTGCGGTTCTGTGAAGCGATTTCCCCACCTCCATCTGTTTGTTCTGAGAGTGTCAAACCGAAACTTCAGGAAACTGAAACATGAAAAGTTGATGGGGGTGGCGGGGCGGAGGCTGTAAGTGGACTAATTACGAGTCTCCCTCAGGGTCGCTCCAATCCTTCTCCGTCTTTATCACAGTTTGCCTTCGATTCACTCGACCTGATAATTACCTCACACCTTCCACGCGTTGCGTGTACTGTATGCTGGTATAATGGATTTTATCATCTTTTGCTATAAATTAAATTGGGTGTCATTTTTCTTCTTGTGCCCAGTTTGTTCCGGCAAAGCTTTGATGATTACAGGCCAAATAAACTGTCTCTCACAAATGTCTCACATTCACAATCATGGAACCACTCAATACCATACAAGGGGGCCTGAGGGAAAAGAGCCCTGAGAAACCTGATTAAATGAAAAATGTGAATTATTAATTAGGACTGAACAGAGCAGCAAGCCCACTGTAGTGTCTATGGTCATTAGCATGTCTTTATGAATAAATTGGACAATATCAACATTTTCCACACATGATGAATTGTTGGGGGGAATTCCTCAGTTTCGTTTCTGTTCTGGTGTTGAGGTTTCTTCTCGAGAAAAACCTAAGACTATTCTTACAGTCGCCAAAAAAAAAAAATGTCCAAAAAATGTATGCTTGTTTTGGTGTCAGCAGCAAGCCCCGAAAATGACTTGGGCGTGTTGTTCTGAGCCGGAGCTGAGAGAGTAGAATCTTGGCGTTTGCTTTTGTTGACTTTGCTGACAAATGTCAAAGCAGTGACAGAACAAACAGCATGAAGGTTCTTGGAGGTGAGGACGTTCCTTTCCTACGTGCCTTGGTTGGGTCGGACATGGTCTCATCCCCTCACCCTTCCTTACCAACTCCTATTCCACTTGCATGCAGCTAAGCCAAACAGACTGAACCCCTCCTCTGCGATCCCTGCATTTCTACACACGCACACACACACACACCCTGTGCATGTCCTCCTGTAGGAGTGTTCTCCGTGTGTATGCCATGTGTGTGCACAAATTGACTGACACCTTCTGACCGCGTTATTCATTGGGTGCTGAAATGGTCTTGTGTTCAGATTGAGAAGTGTTAAAATGGAGCAACGCAAGCTGAATGACCAAGCAAACTCACTAGTGGACCTTGCTAAGGTAAGATAGACTGACTGCTCAACAGTTTCCTGCTGTGATGTACATTGGGATGGACAGCTTTACTAAGTGGATTGTCTCATTAAATGCATGCTGGTTCCTCTGCCAAATTAGCTGTGTTCTAGTAAAGTCTACAGGTGTCAAATAAACAGACGGGCTTTCCAGACGGTGATTCAAATAATCTTCCCTCACCTGCAATTTTGGCTCTGTTGGGGTTTTTTTTCTTTCCCTAACAACTCTGTTTTATTTCACATCCCAATTTTACAGGGGAGCAGGAGAATCCTTTGCAGATCTGGGAGTATTTTCTACCTACTGTATGCATTAATGTTTATCTTCAGAGGCACAAAACAGGAGCTGACAAACCTCAGGGAAAGACCAGGCAGTAAGCCCGCCTGACACAGCAGAAAGAGAATAACCCGGGGAAAGGGAGACACACCGCAATCTGATGAATCAGCCAAAAATG
>OMPJ01010581.1:0-14610 GCA_900312935.1 Carapus acus
GAGTGCAAAATTTCACAAGTCCACACCAGCATGATGTAAATAAAATAAATAGATATGAAACTATTATCATCGGGATCCATGAGTGGAAAGCGATATGTAAACAGTAAATTATTGAGTGTGTATGTGTGTGTGTGTGTGTGTGTGTGTGTGTGTGTGTGCCCATGCACTCAGATTCTTGCGCAGTTGTACGTTTGATTATTTTGACATATTTACATGAGTGTTACACTGCATAATGGGCAATAACACAAATTTCTTACATGTAAACAAATGATTATTTTGCTGCATTCACAGTTGAGTGCAAAAGTTCACTCCAGTAAAATGTAAAAATCTATCTAATATTAAAAGGATCCATGATTATAAGGTGATATGTAAACAGCAGATTATTGAGTGTGTGTATGTGTGTGTGTTTGTGTGACGGTGCCACACACAGTCAGCAACAATTGCGTGACTCCCGTTTGCAGCCAAACTCTTGTTGTTTCCCACAGACTTCTGCAGGCCCAGCCGCGGGCCGCAGGATATCCTGCAGGGGTCAAAGGTCAAAGGACAGCGCTGCCACCATGGCATGGGACAAGATGGATGGACACGTCCCACAGTGAGCGTGACACATGCGGCCCGTCTGCGTGTTTCCTGGCAGGCGGCGGGTCAGCCGGAGAACAATGAGGACTTCTGCACCTGCACGTCCACTGACACGTGTTTACACGAGAACGCGATAAGTGTGAAATCAAACTGGGACTTTGGTTTGATTCTCAACTGAACCTCATCCCATGTTCACACATTTAAATTTATCCTGGGGCTCAGATGTGTTGTGGCGCGTCTCAAACTTGAATCGTAGAAAATAACTGTGCGATAATTTCAGCTGTGGACATTCCAGGATGGAGGGACGCCTTAGTCATCCGTTTGTCGTCTCCCATTGTTGTCCTGGCTGCTGTCTGAAGGTCAGGCGGGAGCGTCTGGCAGGAAAAGTAGCGTGAGACGAGCCTCTGTGTGTCCCCTCACCGCGCCAGCCTCCTCTCCGCCCGGCGCTGATTGTTCCCAGCAGACGTGCGAGCGTGGCCGAGTTTCGCTGGGACTTGGGGTGGATTGGTGCCGTTACACGCATCGGTGCCTCCTGCTGTGCCGCCGCCGGGCTCAAATGCGGCAGCGAGGTCGCCCATTGGTCCGTTTGGGGGGGTCTATTGTCTGAGAGCAGGCGGCTGCGTTGACCTCAGACCTCTGAGAAGCTCCACTTCTTGTCCCACTTGGGGGACACACACGCACCCAGCAAGTTGACGTTGGTGCTTGTGTGGGTTGTGGTGCTGAAGTTGGTTCTGGTGATGTTTGGACTGGTCCTGGTTCTGGTTTTGAGGGCACTGATGCAGTTGGACCTGGTGTTGGTGGTGTTAGTACCAGTGTTGTTGTGGATATTGGCATTGTTGTTGTTTGGTGTTGGTGCTGCGGTTGCTAATGGTGCTAGTTTTGATAGTGGTGGTGTTGGTGTCCCTGCTGGTGTTGGTGGTAGATAAGGTGTTGCTGTTGTTGTTTGTGGCTAATGTTATATGTGTTGGTGTTCTTAGTGCCGCTTTAGTTCTGGTTCTAGTTCCTGTACTCACATTTTGCTGCTGGGCCCAGCTGACGTCCTGCTGTTCCCCCTCCAGGTTGCTGAAGCTCCTTCGGGTCTGGCTTAAAGATGCAGAGGATCCGTCCTCAGGCGTCACCGCCCGCTGTTAAGTCTTGCTGCGGGGTTCTTTTTTGGAAACTTGTTCTCACACGTGGAGCCTCTCTTGTCTCTCTCCCTCTCTCCTCTCACGGCCGATTCCGTCCTCTTGTCTTTAAGGACTGGCCCCCTGCTTCTCAGGTTCTCAGATCCTTCACTGCCGCCGTCCAACTGGCACTGCAAGGGCCGAGGTCTTTGTCTTAAAGAGCTCCTCCAGACCTCAGACTCACCCGACCCTCCTTTCCTCCTCCCTAACCCCCCCACTCCACACACACACACACACACACACACGCGCAAGCACACACACACACACACGCACACACACTCCTGCATCCATCCCTGCTCTCCCACTCCTCCCACCAGGCTTAGCCGTGTGGAGTCTTATCAGCCCCCTGCCTTTCTCCAACAGCTCCCCTCAGCACAGGCATTCCACCTTCCATGTCCAGGACACACACACACACACACACACACACACACACACACACACACACACACACACACACACACACACACACACACACACACACAAACTCCCCCTTTTAGTGGGGGCAGGGTGTCGGGGGTCATAGTGAGGCGGCTTGCCTGATAAGTTGAGGTTCGGTGGGGGGGAAGGGCTGCCAGGGGAGAGAGAGGGATGTGTTTGTACAAAGAGCCCAACACACACACACACACACACACACACACACTCAAAATCGGCCCATTTCAGCCTGACATGGACAGGGTAGGAGAAGGAAACGTCTCAGTTCAAAGGAAAAACACGACTTCTTTCAGTTTGTGATGTTCTTCTCTGAGTAAGACCAAAGAAAAGGAATTTTCTAAAAACTTCAGAAAAAGGCCACATGAGGCTGTGTGCGTGTGTGTGTGTGACAGAGAGAGAGTGAGAAAGAGAGAGAGGGAGAGAGAGAGAGAGAGCCCGGTATCAGAGCAAGCACTGAATTTCTCCCCTAAAAGAAAAAACTTCATGCATTTGCTGCTGCTCATTATGAGTTCTCAAAACTGATTTTTGGTCCACATTTCTATACTGAAGTCATTATCGCACAAACATTTTTTTTGTTTGTTTTTGGAAATTATGATTTAAATTCTCCTAAAAGTTTTGAAAGAAAATCCCAAACATTAGTGGGCCTCTGCGTCTGGCTGCATGAATGCCAACTTGAGCATTTCTCTGCTTTTTTTTTTTTTTTTTTTTTTTTATCAGTTTTGATCCAGTGAAAACATCAGACTTACTTCACACTAGCTGAGATGGCTGAGGTGCAAAAAGTCTCAAATTTGACACTGAGGTGTGATTTTTGAAGGAATCAACAAAGCCATGAAAATGCAAAATTTCAAATAAAACACTACTTGGGCTCCTCTGCAGGCTTGGAGCTGTTCCATCTCCTGTTATTTTCCCATTTGTCACTTTTTTTGCAGTGTGGACGACAAAGCCAGGACCTCCGATTATCGATTTCTGGGAGGAAACTGTCGGCAGATTACGGGCCGAGGAGCCTGGAGAGGTTTGAGCGCTGACTGCATGTAACATAAACAGAGTGTGGATCCTGTTTCCTCCGTCTGAGGGTCAATCTGTGCAAACGACAGGTCGGCACGGCGACCTGTCGCCGAAAACATCCTGTTTTGTGGCCCTGACACACTTTTTCAAAGTCACGATTGCTTTACAGCAAGGACGTCTCACTCTATTGCACGAGCGCCTCGTCAGCATGGAGACTGCCCTCAATGGGCCTGATTGTGAATTACAATTAAAAAAGGAGGAATCAATGTAATTACCGTAAATATGAAATGAAACTACTAATTCAGAAATATTCAACAAAGTAGTACCGTGACATACAAGCATCCCAACATAAGAGTGTTTTGAGATCCAAGCCGTCTGTGGGTTCAGTTGTCCAAGTTAAATCCAAGTTAGTGCTAGTTGGCGCCAGCACGGGTACACACTATCCAAGGCTCGCACTATCTATGACCACTTGGAACCGCAAGAAACAGGAAATTCAGCATTGGATGAATCATTCAAGGCTTGTTTGTGAACTTTAAGAGAACAACCAACATCCAATGGGTAGTGAGGCATGGAGAAGCATCCAGTCCGGACGGTAAGGCGGCGGGAGGGTACGTCACACTTTTGGCTGTAGGCGTTGCTACAGGAGGAAGGATATGTTCACACTAAGGGTCTAACTGGGACCAGATCACATTATTCTGGAACGGATTTAAATTATTGTTGTTATTTCACATTCAAAAATTAATTTCAGATATCCTCCTGAGACCCAGAGTAGGGAAGTTTGTGAATTTCTTTTATTCTGTTTTTTTTTTTTTTTTTACATCGCACAAGCCTTTTGAATGAAAAGTCGTTACTACAATAAAAACAATGTCAAAACTTTTTTTTTTCTTACAGCACAGTTTGTTCATTGAGGAGGACGTCTGGGCTCTGTTAGGGTAAATATTAACATATAAACACATTTAGAGTTGTACATTTACCTCTGAACTCTGACCACCTTTAAGGTTGTGCATTTATAACCCAACTCTTCAGAACCTTAGTTTTTGGGGCAAGGAATATCCCTGAGAGAGAGCTGATTCTCTCGGAAACCCTAACCCTAACCCGAACTGTAACCGGAACCAGGAAGAAAATTCGGTCAAGACACACATCACTTGACTGAAAAGCCCATGATGTGCCCCGGGAGAGCCAGCGGGAATCAATACGTTGGCATGTTGGCTTCAGAGATGTGGACCAAAGATATTTGTCCACTACAGAGGACAAAAATGAATTGCTGCGTCTCAGGAGGACATGAGAAGATTGACTTACGAGCTCGGTCACATAACAAATTCAACTTGTATCTCCAGTATATTTATCAATTGGTGAGATGCCGCAGTAAGCCTCATTTGGCCCGCGGGCCTTGAGTTGGACACCTTTGCCTCACAGGTTCAAGTTGACGTAATCCCCCTGAGACCAGAGCAGGGAAACGCCAACTTGGTGCACCGTGTATTTTAGAGTTTTTATGCGAGTAATTAGTCAAGGCAAACCTCGAGGTTGGGATGCGGTGGAGCTTTCCGGGCCGCGGATGGGAGAGCCGGTTTGGGGCGGATCTGTTTACACGTGTAGGATGAGATGAAAATGGGCGTATCAGGAGACTCGGCCGAGATAAGAGACTGAGGCGAGGACACCAAAGTGAGCGAAGAGGGAGGGAGCGGCCGGCAGATAACGGGCGCAGGATCACAGGAGCTGCCAGGATCACAGCCGCTCGCCTGATCCTCCGCCACTCTCGGCCGCTGCCGTTTGTTGACTTTGCTCCTCAAGCGGAACTTGTTTACTAATGTATGTACAAGAGTTTGTTGTGCAAATTGTTGCATAACCCCAATAATGAGGCTGTGGTAGCATGTGTGTGGGTAGGAAAACGATGCGTAAGTGAGATATGGGGGATCGGAGCACATTTGTATAAACACAGTTATGGCTGCACTCAAGGTCAGATAGGGGTGAAGGAAATAAGGTCCTTTATCTCCATCAGCCACATATATTTCTATATCTATACATATATCTGTGCTTTAATAGCTTGTTTGTTTCATCAAAGAGACTCATAAAATAATTCAGCAGACGTCCTCAGAGATGTACCTTTGCTCAATTCTTATCAATATTCCTGAAACCAGCCCCTTGTCCGATTTGATTTGATTTTTGTTTTTTGGATGGTTGATTGTTTTCATTGTTGATCTTCTTTTGGCCCTCCCTCCATTTTTCAGTGTAGGGTTAGGGACAGGGTTAAGCTCATTCATACACATGTAAATCGGACCGCTCACTAATTTGTTCGTCAGCCATCACTCAACATCAGAATGACACTACAAACAACAGATTTCGTGATGCCGATTGGGCCGTTTCCTCCATTTTCTCGCTCGTCGGTGCAGTTTAACCCTCTGACCGACCCTCAGTCAGATCAAACCCAAGTGTGGACGTGTCCCGTCGACCCGCTGTCTCGCTGCCTCCTCACGGAAGTTCTCACGCACTCGTTATCGCCGCAGATGAAGATCGTGGCTTTAATCAAGCGTCGCTCCCGCAGCGTAAACACACTTCAAAGCTGCGAGCGTTGTGATTGGGCCGCGTGGAGCCCGGCGGAGTGTGCTGGAGTTTTGCTTTGAAGAGGAAAGACCCTGAAAAAAAACCCCATTCCAGCAACCTGACCCCCCGACCCCCACCGACCCAATCACCTGACTGGAGGGTTGGTGGCAGAGGGACACTTCCTGTGTGGGCTGAAGCAGGATTTCCTGCTGTCCGTGGGTCCTCGGTGGCTCCCGTGTGGACCCAGGACCTCTGGACCTGCACCAGGTGGGACCACAACACATGAAACTTTTTTCACAGCGGTGTCATACTCTGCAGATAGATAGATAGATAGATAGATAGATAGATAGATAGATAGATAGATAATTGCAAATATGCCACAAAAATTGCATCAATCTCTTCACCGCTTATGTTGTTGTTTAAGAGGCAGTTGAGGAAGCTGCCCAGGGACATTTCAATGTTCGACACTTTGCTCGGGGACACTTTGTTATGGACTTGGTTGCCTTGGCGATGAGTGTGGCGCGGTGTGAGCAGCAGGGCGGCGTGAGTGTCGATTGAATTGATTTATGAGCCCGAGGAAGCTGCGGCAGGTTCCAGCGCTGCTTTTTTCCCGCTGCTGTTCTCTGTCTGATTTGCTTTCTGTTGTTTTGCCTCCTTCCTCAGTTTGTCCTGGAGGCGGTGAACTCATGGAAAGTGCTCCACGCTTTCTGCTGCCACATCCAACAATGGCAGGAGCAGGCGCGGGTCCGTAACATGTGCAAGTTACAATGTGTGTGTATTGATTTCTTTCTTGCTTACTGCATATCTGATAGCAGCAGATCTGTCGATTATCTATTGTTATTGATTCTGCTACTATTATTAGTTTAACATGAACTGCTAACTTGCTAATGATTGAGGTTCTTTGTGAAATTCCCGTACACATATCAATTATATCAATAAATTGATTGGTGGTTCCTACAGGGCAGTAAGAATAGTACTACTTTCCGATTCTGATTCCAATTCCAATTATGAGATGCTAATGTTAGCCTCAACAGCTGCGGCACAATATTGTGCACCTGAATTGTGGGATATAAATTGGTGGTTGGATGTTATTTCACAATTTGACTGAATACTACGCGTGTTTGTTCTTGCCCACCATGCGGAATCTGTGTTTTTATTTCTATGATGTTTTTGTAAAGTTTTGTTTGCAAATTTGCACAACCGTTTAAGATAAGCGTGAACACTCACATTCAGGCATTTCCACTGAATTTAACCTGAAAACATGGATGAAAATGATTGATTACAATTGAATAAAATGTAATGTTGTTGACTTGACTTGACTATCTGCATGTACCTTCGGTCCTCTGGCGCCACTCAGTGGCTCCCTGCTGCTTCTCTGGCTAAACTTCGGTCAAGTTCTTGCTGGGAAATAATGTCCAATGTCCAGAGTGAGGAAGTGGAGGGTTCCACTGAGGACCTATGAGTAGAGAACCTCGGTGCCCTTTGCACTCAAGAGTGGCACACCAGCTGTTCCGAGTTAGCACCAGGTGACTCCAACTATCTCATCCCAACATGTGATGGATCATTATTACCTGCAGCTTTGGCTTCATCCACCAATCAGAACTTCAGATACTTAAGTGGATGAGATTCAACATCCACTATCAAACAGGTGCAGCTGCTTCCATTCCACTTCACTCTGGATGCGCAATACCTGCATGGTGGAAGTTTTAGGAGGAACAACTTAGGGCTAATCACTATCACTAAGGTGGTACCAGGAAAAAGGTTCCTTCACGGTTCAACGTTTATCAAAAAGTGTTTATTATTAATAGTCATTGTAATGTCACACAAATTCACAAAGTGTTTAAGACATGTCTGGCTCAGTTTGGTGTGTGTCTGCAAGTACTGTATGTCTGTGTGAATTCTCTAAAACAGTGCAGTTATAAATAAATGACCACAAAGAGAAGGAAAGGGAAAGGTAATATTGCAACAGGAAAAATAGAAATCTCATCTTTAGAAGACCAACAGAAAAAAAAGGTTGTTCCAAGAGAACATTTAGCACCATCTATCCCGTTACCATATTCAACAGATAATGTCATTAAAATCTCGTCTAAAAGCCCCCTACAGAGTAAAAAAAATTACAATTTCTCACCAGCTTGCAAACTGTTTTCTTCCTTAATGAGCATACAAACACAGCATTCCATTAGTCCTCTTCTCTACGTGAGCAGTGTGCCTAGCATCTACAGGAAAGGTGGCGTTATATTCAAGATAAAGATATCATTTAATATATAGCAGGAGAAGGAGTCGGGCGAGGCGAGCACCAGTGAAACAGCAGCCTCCACTCCCACAGACACACAACCCCCACGGCGCGGTTCATACACAACAAAACAACCCAAAAAGAGAAAATTGCCAACTTGTACAACCCTTTCAAAAACAGGGAGAACATTGATATCCAATAAATAGAAGAACCATTTAAATTAAACAATGTACAATGTCCAAAAAAGGAGAAGAAAAAAAGGTACGGGAATTTCTAAAAACCTGCAAACAAAACAGTCAGGAGGTACAACACACCATAAACACCGGGTGACGATTCGTTTTTCTTTTTTTTAGATTTAGCAAATCCGCACAGAAATGAACAAAACAAATAACCTCGGGTAATGTGTGACAACTGAATCACAAAAGCATCATTCATGTAAAAAAAAAAACAAAAAAACAAAAACAAGATTTACAACACACACAAGATTCTCAAGGACAAAAAAAGAAATCCCAGCCCCCAAAATAACCAAAAGTCTTTATAACCCGTATGTTTTGAAGCATTCCAAACAATTGTATTTTTAAAAAATTCTTAATGCTTTAGAAAAATGTTCATATCTCTATTAGTATTTTTCATTTTCTCTTTTCTAAATACAAGTGTCAAGGCCAATGTGGTATATATCTAGGCTGATCTACTTTAGCAAAACAAAATAAATTATTTTCATAAAAAGAGGAAAAACAGCACCCCACGAAAATTGCAAAACAGCAAGTACAAATTTCAGTATTCAAGACATCAACGAAAAAAAAAAAAACTTCTTTCTGGTACTGATAAAAACAAACAAAAAAACAAACATCAACTACCCTCCACGGTTTGTTCAATGGCAGCACCAACTGGGTCTCTGCTAGAAAGCACCATCTGAGTAAACTGGTCTTTAATTGGCCTCTTGTTTTTTCCCCCTCTGTAAACAGTAATGAGTAAACAAGTAAGTAACTGGCTGCTCGGCGAGTGTGGACAGTAGTAATATTAGGAAAACCATCTTAAATAACGAGGGGTGAGTCGGAAACCAGGGGGAACGATGTCTTTGTCCTGGCTCGCAGGAGTTTTGGTTATGGCTGAGAGGACGAGGGAGAGGAGGAGGAGGAGGAGGAAGAGCACCGTCACCGTGAGCTGGAGGAGGACGAGGAGATCTGGAGGACAGGAGACAGAGGAGAGAAGGTGAGTGAGTGAATTTGAATTAGTCATGCTTGTCTTATTTTGAAGGGGACACATCAAATCGTATGGTACAATTTCTTAAATTTGAAGGTGTTTACCAGGTTGAAGGAGTCGTAGGAGCTCATGAGTTCCTCCATGCGATACTGCTCCAGCACCACCACATTGGTCAGGTTGGGGCTGCGCTGACGAGCACAATCCTCACAGTGAACCACGTATGTCTTCCGGTTGCTGCTCTCGCTCGTCACAAACAGCAGATCGAACACCTCCACCTGGACCAGAGGGCAAAGGGAGGCGCCATCAATGACCCTGTCAGGGTACGTCTGAGGGGCTTTGGCACCCAGGGTGGAGATCTGAACCTTGATCGCTTGGCTCTTGGACACTTTGTTCTGTCTCGCTTCTATCCTTCACCAATACCAACCCCATCACTGGCTTGGGTAGCGCAATATACTGCTCGTATGGTGTCTAAGAACCAAGGATCTGTTGTATTTGTTCGCAGGTAGTACTCACGTCGCACTCGTTGCAGTAGTAGGCGGGCTCATCCTTGACGCGGCTCTGATAGGAGATCTTCTTGCCCTCGGCCACCAGCTGATCCCGCAGGATCTGGATGTGCTTCATGGACTGCAGCAGGCAGTGTCTGGATAGAGGAAACGCAGGATTAAAGCCACCAGTTCCCCCATCGACGGACCCAAACCTGATCTGCGTCACTCACTTGAGCATTTTGTAGGTGTCCGGGTCTGTTATCTTGACGGTTCGGGCCACGTTCCAGGAGACGTGGATCATCGGGACGATGGACTTGACCTTCTTCACCTCGTTCCACTCGAACCTCTCCAAAGCCAGCTGGTACTGGTAGGCTGCAACCCGACAAACACACACCGTTATAGGACACTGGCGCCCTCCACTGGCGAGCTCACGTCAGGCTAACTCCTCTCACCGCTGAGCGGTCCCACGTTCCAGGCGATGTTGTTGCACCACCCCACCGCCTGCACCCAGTGGACCGTCCCTGCGTTGATCCACACCAGGTCCCCGGGGCGCTGGATGAAGCGGTACACTGGGATGTTGGCGCTGTAGAGGTCCTCCAGCACGGGCCACCAGGACCCCGTCAGGTAGTCCACGCCATGCCTGGGCAGAAACATCGGTCACTGGCTATCCCCCATTTCAAAGAAAGTAAGCGAGGGGTTGTAGTTGTATGGGGGAGGATGGGTGTAGCATCTACGGTGGTACCTTGAGATACGAGTTCGATTGGTTCTTCAACGGAGCTCGAAAGTCAATCTGCTCGAATCGCGAACCTTTTTTTCCCATTTGAAATAACTAGAATAATTTCAATCTGTTCCCGCCTCGTAAGATATCTCCAAACCGCTCTAAGTTATGTTTGAAAAAATAAAAAATAAATGAAAATTAAGCAGTCAATAGACATAACTGCCACCAGGGGGCAGTGTGGCTGGATGCACAAAAGTCGGACAGAAGTGAGGAGAGTTTAAGTGCCGAAAAAGACACTACCTGTATTTTTAATGTGGATTTTGCGTCATTTTGCTCATCATGCACACACCGATTTTCAGGCACTGTTTGAAAAAAGCACGTCTCCAATCAAAACTACATTTAAAAAACCTTCTGTGTACTGTCTCTCTGTCCTTGTGGTACAACGTGAAAACCTGCAGCTTATATTCAGACGCATCTTGTCCCCAAGCACGACACCTAGCTTGGATTTGCACTCTTTTCTCAAAGTCTTATCTTGGGACTCAAAAGTCTCGTATGTTGGGTTGCTGGTATGTCAAGGTGCCACTGTACATCTAAATAAAAAAGATATTACTCACTTTTCACAAAACTTGTTAATGGCCTGCCAGTAGTTTTCATGGACAGAGAACCACTCACAGTCTCCAGGTCCAATGTTGATATTCACAGAGCAGAAATTGTTGTTCTCCTGGTGACCTGTAGAGGAATCAGAGATCTTTTTCATTATCATCGCTGTGAAAACTTCTCCAGGTTAGCAAGTGTGTTGTCTTCAGGGGATGGTGTGAAGTACATCCTAAGAAGACAGCTACTGTGTCCTCACCAGGGGTTCTGCTTCCTGGAACTTTCATGTACAGCTGGACCGTGTTCATGCCCAAGATTGTGTGTCCGACGTGACTCAGCATGTTGCCGCTGGACGATACGCGCATGAACGCCGGCAGTTTCTGCAGCTCTTGCAGCTGAGGCTTCCACCTGTGAACGGATTGGACAGGTTAGACCTCTGACAACGAGTCTCGTGTAGAGAAAGACCAAGCGACGGTTCCGTCACTACGAGCTTTGAAGTAATTTCATGGATGTTGCTCACCTCTTGTAATCCGAAAGGTCAATGTTGGTGCCAAATTTGATGATCTTTCCCACAGGCTTCTGCTCACCACTGCAGAGACGGAAATACTGAGTTAGATTGGGGAAAAAAAGACCCAAAACCTCTCAGGGTCCTGTCGAGGTGTCCGTACCTGCTGCCGTCCTTTGGTCCGTCCTTACACGGAGTGTCACCGCAGCTCAGTGCCTTCTTCTCTTTCTCTTTTTCATCCTCCTCTTCTTCCTCATCCTCACTGCCCTTCTCCTCCTGCAGGACAGAGCAGATGCCGGCAGGTTATCGACCCGCACCACGACCAGTGGGCATCGGCGGTATTGCGGCCACAAGCGTTGCGTTGTTACCTGCAGACTCTCCTGGAAGCTGGAGGCTTGGTACTGGGCATACTTGGCGATGGTGGTGTGGGAGCGGCTGCTCTCGCAGGGCCACGTCTGCCCCGTCCCGCTGGGGTCCCAGTTCTCGTCTGCGGGCTGCTGAACCTGAGTTCTCACCTCCACCGACTGCTCGGCGTTGGCATCCACCAGTGATTTGGTCGAGAAGAGACCGAGGTCTGAGGAGGAGCGGGGACAGGTCAGACGTGCGCTCGGGACCTTTCTCTTGTGTGGTATCGATAAATTTGACCTGGCAGTAAAAACATACTTAGCCGCAGAGATCCAGCCAGGCCTCGGATGACGGTTACTGGATTTTTGGGGTCCGTGCAAAACTGAAGCAGCACTGGAGAGAAGGCGTCCCTCTTACTCTCCAACTGTAGGAGAAACAAGGCTCGTCAGTCAAAAGAACACCGAGCACCAACACACCACAACAGCTGCTTTCATCCTGAGCAGGGATGGAGGACGGTGCCGTACGTAGATGCTGGGCGTGGGCGGGTTGAGCTTCTCTCTCGGGATGGGTTCCTCTGTGGTTGTGAGGGGCTTGACAGAGAAGGCGGGGAGCAGGTACGACTCCCTGAACTTCCCTTTCACTCTCGCACCCCTGTGAGAAAACACGTTGGCAGCCATGAGACACACGTCAGTTCAAGCTTTTCATCCTCAAACCTCTTTGGAATGCTTGTTCTCTCTAAAATCAAATATTTTGGACGATTATTTGGTTGGATGATGTCGACTCGAACCACTTCTGCTTCTATTTACAGCAGCAATTTCTGTTGCCAATACTGCAACTAACACCACTTCAACTTCTAGTTTGGCTGCTACTACTATTACTGCTACTTGAGGTTTGGGTGAAGACCACTACGACTCAAAAAACTAGAGTCAGATAAAAAAAAAAACACCCATCAAGATAAAAATACTTGGTATAAAATCATTATGTTGAAATTTTTACCCTGTAGACATTGAGCGTGTTCCAATTCTCGGTTTGGAATTCCTCTAGGGACATTGACTTACTTGCAGGAGCGGATGATCTCGCTGGCCGTGTTTTTGATGCTGATGTCCTGCAGAGGGATCCTCTTCTCCTCCACCTCTGAGGCGATGAACGTCTCCCTGTCGCCACTCTCCACTTTGATCAGGCGGATCTTCAATTCCTTGGGTGGCCCGTCCGATAGCGCTTTCAGCTTCAAGAAGTCAGCCGAGCCCGACGAGTCCACGCTGTTCTTGTACTCGGACGATCTCTCTCCGGAGCTTCTGGAGGTCCACTCGGCAAGTTCTCCCTCGCCGGTGGAGCTGGTGCCCGACGCTTCCTTGCGTTTCTTCTTGTCCGCTTCGTAGTGAGCTCGGTTTTTCTCTGACACCTCCTTGCTCTGGAGGTTGAGGTCGCCCAGAATCCTGCGGTCTTTCTTGTCCTTGTGACTCTTGCCGTCCTTGTGCCGCTTGTGGCCGGAGCTGGAATGGGACGTAGAGGTGGAGGTGGAGGACGAGGAGAGAGTGGTCTCGTCCCTCTTTTCTTTATGCTTCTTCACTTTTCTCTCCTCGTGGCTCTTGCTGCTGCCGTGGCCGTGCTTCCTCTTCTTCTCCCTTTCCCTCTCCCTGTCCTTGTTCTTCTCTCTCTCCTTGTTGTGCTCCCGGTCCCTCTCGCGCTTGTGTCGACCTTCTGCCTTGGCGTGGCCTTTGGCTTTGTCTGAGGAGCTCTTGCTACCGATTGACTGGTGGCTCAGCATGATCTCGCAGCTTCGGCCCAACTCGGCGAGCGAGGACTCCGAGATGGTAGTCAGCACCGGCTCCTTTTCGATCGCCTTGACGGGCCTTGTGGAGGGATTTCCTTCACTTTTGATGGAATCTGAACATTGCACTGTAGTTCCTTGTGTGATGAAATCGGCCTCCTCCACCTTCCAGCTCTTCTTCTCCTCCAGCTGTGATGGTGAGGATTTGAGGGGTGGAGTAGCGGGACTGAGTCCCTTATTCATAGAATCCGATGTTGGCGGGCTGCCTTGCTGCTGGCGGCAGATGTCCGGTCCCAGGGACAACGAAGACGAGTACTTCACCCCGACCAGGGCGGACGGAGGCGGCCTGCCGAAGGGTCCGCCCCTGTAGGCGTACTTCTGGCTCTCCAGGACAGTCGCCAGGGACTTGAACATGCTGTTGACGCCCGTCTGGTGAAGGTGAGGACGTTGAGGCGGCGGCGAACACGACGGCGTCTCGGAGTCGTCCTCATCCTCGTCCTCGTCCACCTCGCTCTTGCTGGGCTCCGGCAGGCCGTAGAGTTTGGCCAGGTCGCTGTGGCGGTAGTTGGTGTTCCCGACCACCGACCCCGTGTCCATCGTTAGCTTGTTGACGTGCAGAGGGGCCTTCAGCCAGTCCTCGTCCTCCTCGTTGAGGGACGACGTCCTGCTGCAGGGGGACGCCAGAGATCCCTGGCGGCTCAGCACGGGCGGGCTGGAGTGGGTGTTGGGTCCAAAGTCCTCCTGGTTGGGCTGATGCTTGGGGGCCGGGATGAGGTCCGGGGCACACAGGTAGCTCTTCACCGGCGGGATGCTGGGGGGGAACTTGTCCAGGAGGCCGCCGGCTCCGACCTTCTCGCTGTTGTACATCTCCTCTTCTTTCTTGATGGACTCGTCCAGCATGGCCATGATGTTGGCCAGGCCGTCGGGGAGGAGGGTGGACATTTCCGACGGCTCCTCCTCGAACTGGGCGCTGTCGGAGTCGGTGCTGCTGCCCAGGCTCCCCAACCCGCCGGCCGGCACCCGTTTATGGAGGAGTCCT